>CAUDNR010003168.1:28928-48010 GCA_958430865.1 Entrophospora sp. SA101 | reverse complement strand
GATCATTGTGAAACTAGTTTCGAAACTTATCAAAACTAAACAATTTCAAAACTCCTTAGTTTTGGTGACCATCACTAGATCTCGTATTTGCTTATCAAGGGAAGAATCAGGACGTCCCGTCTCAAGATATCCGATTTCGATTTTTTTACTTTTCACTTGTATTATAACCATATAATCAGGTCGTTTAGCACATTTTGAAGATTTCTTTCGCTCAGCACTAGCTGAACTTGCCTGATCTCCCCTTTATACAAAAAAAAAACTTGTGTTAGTATCATCAAAAATACAATGATTTAAAAGATTTTAACTAAACCTTACCATACTCCCCATACGTCTGAGTCTATTGGTAATTCACTCATTGCAATGTTAAGTAACGGTGAAATAATCTCACATACGTATGACCCCTCGTTTATGGCAAGTTCCCTAGTTTTCGTAAATAATTTCCATTTTGGTGATACCCAGATCCGTTTTAATGCCTGTAACATTTGATTTGTCAACTCTTGTAATTTTCCGGGTTCATCTAAAAATTCACCAAATCTTGCATCACCAAGTTTTTCGGAGGTTTTTGTGAGATTCCTCTCTTTTTCTTTTTGAACAAATTCATTACAAAGACATTTTATCGACTCGTTGATTGGTATTAGAAATTTTTGACTCGGTTTTTTGAAAATATCGCAAAATTCTTTTATCATTTCTGTAAAAGGCAACGAGCTATCATCCAATATACCTGAGCATAATGGATGATCGTAACCCAGCTCTTCTATATTAATTTCACGTAACTTCTTTTCCACATTCTCCCACATCTCTTTATCATCTCCGAAGCTTGATATTGCAAGCTAAAGATACATAGGTCAATATATTTTTGTATTGTGAATAAATAAAAAATTAATTCTAATAAAATACAAACCTTGTGCACTTCATGCTTTAATAACTCGAAATTATTAACCGCGTTGTCTACCCAGGATGTCTCGATCCTCTGTTATTATAATATTATAATTATTCATTATTAAATCTAACTCCATGAGATAAAAATAATACGATAAAAAAATAATACCAATGCATTCAATTCTATTAAAGAGTGAACATAATCAAGCGCATCTGACACCTAAAATAATAAATAAAGTCAAAATAAGTTACTTGAATCGCGATAATAATATCTAATAACAATGTACGCGTGATCAGAGATAGTTTTTAATTTCATATAAAAATTTCATAAATATTGGCCAAATTATAATAAATAACCTTAGTGGAATTCACATATTGTATTTAATAAATTTAGACAGCTACTACTTCGGCTCCAATTACTTGGATAGGCGAAGTCCATTCACTGCCCAAATTTTACTTTATATTTCATCCACTTAGGTAAGAAGTGATGAAAATATATGATAATCCCTTAGGCAAAATATAGTTACAAACGATCATTTTCTATCACTTCTCTACAAAAAACTATCAAATTCATCATATCTAATTTACTTTAAGCTATTATTAATTTCAATAACTTACTCGCTGTTTTAAATCGATTCCAGTTCCAAAACTCTGAAGTTTCCTCAAACGTTCGTTATCATCCGATGGCACTCGCTGTAACACACTTTTTAATGTCTCTACAAAGTATTCTACCTCCTGCTCATGATTTCCACTCCATTTACCCGATTCTAGATGTTTATATAAAGCACTCGCAACGGTAATAGTTGATAATGGGACGTAAGTTAATAAAAAGTTTTCCATTGTTAGAGTCGATTTAAAAAATATAGAATTTTATGGTAAAAAATGTTAATGTGAATAAAATTGCAAATGAATAACCATAACTCAATATACTGCCCTTTTTAAACGCTTTCCTTCCGTGCCTTCCTCTAGATTTATCGAACAGAGATAAAGAATGTGTTTACGCCAAAGATTTCTTGCACAAAGAAAATTTGGTTAATCGCACAAATAAACATGCATGCATATAGTCAGGTGGTTATATGCATTGAATTTTTTTGTTGCACAACCCCATTAAAATCTCGTATGATATAATTGATTATCTGATTGATTATGCGGAAATCAAAATTTGAATTTCTTCTATTATTATTATAATATACACATCAGAAAATAATATTATCTCCCACCTTGTGACTGCGAAGTAAGAAAAATAAAGTCAAATGTTATATGAACTCCCGATTTTTACGAAGAAGTTACGATCAGAGAATTTACCTTTTGGGGAAAATTTTATTTCAATGCAGTAGAGGTAAGTATACGCTTATTTATTTGAAACTAGATCAAGATCATGGATTAAACGAGAGAATATTCCTCAAAGACACAAATATCGGTATAGATAATTACATTTAATCGAACAAGAAATACGTAGATTTTTTTTTAAAAATAGCAAATAGATATCATTATTTTTTATTGTAATATTTGATATATAATAATAATGATTTTTAATGATATTTGATATAGAAAAATAGAAAAATAGGAAAATAGAAATAAACGCGAGCTTGCATGGGAGGGATGCGAAAGCGCATATAATGCACGACTCCAAGGCCATGTAATGTGCATCCCTGTACTTTGGGCTCGCGATTATTCAGTACTAGTAATTATAAGATTATTTTTGTTTCTACCGCTACTACTACTAACGGACTTGTCTTTCTTTTTCCCTTCTTTATCGACCCAAGCTTCGATTTTATCTAATGTTGTAACAAGCGGTTTTTTTTGGTGGCGATAAAATCCAGATAACGTCGCAGGACTAAGTCTAATTTCTTCAGATAAGACATTGTACATTGTAGCGGGGGAACGCCCTTCTCTTTTTCTTCTTTCGTCGAAGAGGTAGGTAAATTCAACCCAGGTAGATTCGGTTTCATCTGGATATTCAGATCTATGGCTTGTAATAGAGGCACGACCTGTAATGTTAGACTCGTTAATATAAATTCTGGAATGAGCGAGTTCACTTGCATCATAAGATAAGTTATCAGGCACGTAAGTGCCGTTGCTTTGCAATAAATTTACCTAGACTCTGGGTTTCATTTTTCCATTCTGATTCAGTGCGCATTTTACTGATTTCATTATTGAGCGCTAAAATAGTTTTTTCAATGTTTTTTGTAGCTGGATCCACGCTTTGTTGCTTATACGAGATGCGCATAAATATCATGATTACATATGGTGCGATGAAAATCAAAAAGAAAAAAACATAAATTATATCGATAGACATTTTTAAATGGATTTTTAAATAGATTTTTAAATAGATTTCTGATCGATTTTTTTGATTAGGTGTTACAGTTATGAAATAGAAGTAGAGAAGTTGACTTATCTTGTATTTATATATCTTTCTCCCATCACCACCCGCAGTCTAAAATTAGATCAAAACCTTCTGAGAATAACGATGACGCATTACAGAAGATGTGTAATATTAGCATGAGTTACATTCGTGCTAAAAGACAATTATGTTTTTTATTATTAATTCATACAAGAAAATCTCCTATACCGAATTGGATTTTGACGCACTGTCAAGCTAGGTAGATTTTATTATTATTATCATTATTATTACTATCAAATAAGTATATGGTAATTTTCCTCCGCAATGATTGTGACGCACTGACAAGCTAGGTAGATTTTATTATTATTATCATTATTATTACTATCAAATAAGTATATATGGTAATTTTCCTCCGCAATGATTGTGGAGAATAAAATACAATCACTAAATGAACTCGCGTAATGATTTGTTCAGATAACTTTTTACATATGCTAATTTTATATGGATGATCCAGTATATTATTGCAGATCGGCCCAGAGGGGGTAAGTCTAAAGACTCATGGCGCTTACGTACTTGACATATATTAATTAAGTATTTTTCTATAGGCGATCTTGACAACATTTCTTGTTTTTTAATCAAAGTAAGAAGTTAATACATCTATAATTCAAATAAACGAAGCTTAGTGTTTTTTGACACATAATAATAAATTATAATATTATATTATATATATTTGACCGAAAAAATCACGTGCGCCAATCACTTTGGCAAGAAAAAATCGGAATTAATTACTTATTATCTATTATGTGCCTATTTCTTATGAGGACCTTGTCCATAACTCCTCGAGTTGCCCCTGCGGGCCTGCTTCGCAATAATGTCACTCCGTGTCTGACACTAGCTCCGCTATAAAGCACCATTATATAATTCACGAATTGTGAAAATGAGGAAGACTAGATATGCTGGCCTGTCTAAGATAATTATTTAATTCAGTAATAAAAAAATCTGGAGAAATTGATCCTCTTATAAGTGGAGGGGGTTCGTCTTCTGGATCAGAATTAGAAGAGTCAGTCTCAGAATCAGGCCAATCGCAATATTCTTCGTTGAAATTATCGATATGAATATTTGGGTTAAGTTGTTTTATAGCTTTTTTACTAATATTTTTAACACCCTCCAAATCAAGGTATTTTAAAATAGGACATGAACGGGCGATTTCTCTGATAGTTGCGTTAGAGAGTTTGCAATAAGCAAGTGCGAGATGCTGAAGTTTAGGACAAGAGCGAATAACATTGCAAATTGATGAATTAGTAATGAAATCATTCCCGTCAAGTTCAAGATATTCCAATTTATGACATGTGTGAGCTATTGCCTCAATAGGATCATTGCCTATATCATTACCACTTATATCGAAATGTTTTAAATTCGGAGAAGATCTGATAATAGCTACAATAAAATCATCATTTAGATAAGCCATAACACCACTAAAATCAAGATATTCCATGCTGAGGGATCTTCGTGTTAACAAACTAGTATCTTCAATTTTACCGCGACTAAATGCAATATCAAGACATCGTAATTTTGGACATTGGTTTATGACGCAACTTATTGATTTATCAGTAATCCAACGTGCTTCACTAAAGTAAAATTCTTCCAAATTCTGACATGATTCTGCAATTTTTATTAAGGATTCATCAGTAATAGATTTACAGAAAGAAATGTTTAGATATTCCAATTTATAACATAATTGTGCAATTGTGGAAAGTCCTTTATCGGTTATTAATTTGTTATCCCATAAATTAAGATATTTCAAATTCGGATATGATTCAGCTATAATAATTAGTGCTTTATCGCTAAAACCTTCACTACTTTTGAAATCTAGATGGATTATATTTGGACATGAATCCACGATACTTTTGATTATTTTATGTGAAATTGAATGATAATATGTAAGTTTGAGGTGAGTTAGGCTTGACCTATAAATTGGTTTTTTATCTCCACATATTATATCTAAGAACTTTTCCAATCGTGTTCGATCTTTTTTACAATAATTATAGTCATCTGGAAAATAATGTCCATGTTGTAAATCATTACCTTTTAACTCGATATTCCGCCATATAAGTGGTGCACTACATCTATACCAAAAGCGGTTAACAAACAAAGTGGGATGGAGAGAATGTTCTATTGCTAAAAAATGTAGAATCGATTCTAATAATTCCGGCAAATTAAAAATGTTAAGTTGTGGCATTTCGAAGTAGTATATATCGGAAATCTAGAAATCAAATCATAAATAATTATTATACTCTGCTACAAAGCATTATTATTTGTAATATGGAGAACAACCCTGGAATTTATTCAGTCTTCAGCTTGGATTATCCTACCTAATTCTGATCTAATTATCCGTTTTGCAATCCGCTCCATTTCAGCCTCTTTCTTTTTTCGTTTTTCACTGGTATCTTGCTTAACTATATTGGGTCCTTTAACGAGAAGCTTCGTTTCCTCAGGTAAGGCTATTTCTTGAGAGGCATTGGGAGATGTTTCAGACTCCTTGAATTTAACATTCTTATTATACCATTCAGGCAAGTTGGGTTCCCCTATCGAGTTGGCATGTTCATAAGGATTGGATGACGCCCATATTTTTTTGATCGTTGTAGAACCTATATGGTAATGGGCATTGACTTTTTTTATTCCAGCTTTGAGTTGCTCGGCAAATAGTATGGCAGTGATATCTTCTTTAGCTAAACGGGATGGAACTGTTTTTTTCTTGGAAGACTTCGCCGAATCATCTTTGTCAGATTTTTTTGATGGCATCTTGAACGAAAAATTGTATCTTACAAGAAAAAAAATATACAATATTTATTATAGCGGAGCTATTGCCAAGGCACATAAATTATGAATATGAAACACATTTAATACCACCGGAAATATCTTTACCATCTCTCTTCCTGGATTGACGTCAAAAACAAGCTTAATGCATGGAGTGCACTTTCTCTGAAAGATCGTTTTTATACAACAACAATACACACCTCTTATTTCGGAAGAAATGGTATTCGTGGAGTCATGAATTTTTTTCTTGCCAAAGTGATCGGCGTAAAGAATCTTTACGCGCACGTGATTTTTTACGATATTTTGAATAAATCTATTTCTTATATAAAAGAACATGGCATCGGAACTTGAATCATTGAAACAAGAGAATGCCAGACTTATGGCTAGAATTGTAGAATTGGAGCAGACTGCAAAAGAAAAAGATGAGCTTAAAGCTAGAATTGCGGAATTGGAACATGCTATGGAAGAGAATACTCAGCTTAAAGTCAAAGTAACTAAATTGGAACACGATTTTGAGGAAATCAAAAAGCGAACCCAAACCATTACTAATACACAGGAAGCAAAACTTCAAATCTCCGATTCATCCTTAAATTATTCAGAATCACAAGTAACTTCTCTACCTCACTGCGAAACAAATGACTCTGTAACTACTAGCATTACTCCCATAACTCCCGAGCAGATAGAAAATATATCTAATAACGCTTCAAATTCTGATGTACGTCAGAAATCTTCGACTCGATGCTATACATCACCTATCTGCACAGAGCCTAAATCGTTGGAAGATAAGGAGGTCGATGAATTCCTGGATTCAGTGAATAAAGAAAAGGTTAGTAACGAAATAAGAGAAAGAAATCAGGAAAAGAAGCTTCTACGTGAATCTGCAATAAATCAAGACTTGACTTCGGATAACATTTTATCAAAGCTATCCAATTTATCATGTGACACAAGAACTGTTCCCTTGGGGAACGATCAAATTCATGCAATTTCAGAAGAGCCAGATTTTCCGAAAACTGAAATGTCTGAATTGGAGCACGATGATGAGGTTGATAAAAATCAAATCGTAGAACAGGGCTTAATAGAAGAACTGTGTTCATCTACTGAGATTGCTTCCGCAATAGAGAATACTAGCTCTACCGAAACTAGCATCTCATGTGATAAATCAGAATACACAATTTTAGGTGAGTCAGAAACTCGAAGCTCTGCATCTTCCGCTCAACATCTTTCTTGTTTATTTAAAACGGCAATCAAATCTCGTCAACAAGAAATCTTAAACTGGTATTATTATTCTCTTGAATTCGAAAAAAAGGTTCATGCTATTACAGCTGATGGTAAGATCAAAGATAAAACGGCAAGAACAATGGTTTATAAAGAAATGAGACCGTTTCTTCCTAATATCACTCAAGATAACTTGCGTAAAAAAACCCTTAGAGCTAGAAAACTTCTTATATTATTCGGAAAAAATGGAGTTGGAATAGATAAAATTAAACGAATTACATATAGTGCAAATGAGATTTCGAAACTAACTAATGCTCAAATTCAGAATATTATAAATCAGGTAACTTCACAAACCGTTCCCTCAGGGAACGATCAAAGTCATGTGACTTAAAAATGCCATGATCAGATTAATGTAGAGGTAAGTATATCTAATGAATCGATTTCAAAGGAACCATCTCAAGCTTTCGCTGATTCAGAAAAAGTACCAGAAACCGAGGTAAGTGTATCATCTAATTCAACTCATGACCGTGCTTATTTCCATAATAAAATATTAGAACAATATCCTAATTTATATCAAGAATTCAGTAGTGAAAATGTTGATTATTACGGAATTACTGATGAGACATTATGCCCATTATGCGAGTTAAATCATGAGGATGAGGAAGGTGTAGAAGGCAGATATGAAGCTGGGTCCTATTATATTAAATGCGAGCAACGTGAAATTGAAATAACTGCATAACTCCATCTTTCATTGCCTCCTAATAAAGAGCATACTGAAACAAATTCGCTCAATATTTTATTTTTGTCTCATGAAATGAGGATGTTTTCGCATCTGGCTATTGTGAATTAAATTGATTTGGAATTATTTAAAACGGCAACATGGATACAAAAACTAAGTCTGATGAAATATTAACCTCAGAATATCTGGATTGGCATGCCAAATTAATTGGTTTACCAAGTATTTTAACAGATAAAATTCGTTCCAAATTATATAAAAGATATAAGAAAGAAACTGGGCTCGATCCCTGGATAAATTCCAAAACGAAGATAAGTGTATCAAACAAAACCCGAGAGGCAGAGCCTTGTTACTCCCGCAACTCCCCAATTTCTGGGATTAATCCAAATAAAATGGAATGTCTTTATAAATATGCCATTGAACATGGAGAGGATCCTGAGAAATTTTCGATCGTCACTGAGGCTGAGAAAAATAGATGGGCCATGAAATGCTTCCGCGAGTACTTGGAAAGAGACATACGCTTTTATCAAGGTGCATTAGAGAGAAAGGAAGATCCTAGAAAATATCATAAATTTTTAACTGATCGGGATAGGCTGATAGGTGAAGAATTATTACGTCACAATATTCTAAAGAGTGGTTCAAATACTACATGGCTCGATAATCTTATGGAAGAATGGGGAAAAAACCATACCCAATTCATACAAATTTTTAGCCAGGCCTAGCCAGACACGAAGTGACCTGCAATAAGTATATTATTTCGAAGGAATGTGAAAGTATGTGTGAGGCTGATTTCTTAGAATATAAGCAAAAATTTGAGGCTAAGATGGGATTCCTACCACACAAAAATGAACTAAAAGAGCGTGCCCTTATTGCATATGGGTAACTTTAGATGTGGAAGTATGCTTCTTCGGCAAAAAATAAAATGTTTGAATCAACGGTATACAGGTGAAAAATCACATGTGCGTCCAATTTGGAACAGAGATTCTGCATGCTGATCACTTTTGCATAATTTCTCTGATAGGTAGGCCCTCATTCGATGTCAAAAAATAAGCTTAATCGTTTTTATACAACAACAATAGATACCTCTCATTTAGACTCTGGGCTTTGCCCATTCGTAAAACAGAGAAGATCCAGTGATCGCATAATATTACACAACATTAGATTAAAATGCATTTGTGAGTTAATCCCTCTGCATAATCAGGTCCTTTATGGGCGACCCGACAAAAGTGAGTAATGGGGTGGCTGAAATTTCAGATTTCTTGGCATATAAAAACAAAGCTTGAAGTATAGGGGCAGTCATCGCCTTTCGAGGCAGGTCTAGGGGCCGATTGAACCCTCCCTTGCAAAGCTTTTTTTTATTAAGGGTGTGGTTGCCAGATTATCATTATCTTTTAGCGAGGAGAGGTAGATCCGACAAGCTACCCACTATACCACTGAGCTATTAGATGAGAAGTAATTTGTGTATATCCACCTTAGCAAAATTGGCATAGGCGGAATCCATATTTCTGGTTGATGTTAACATTAATCACTTTTTTTTTTAGCATAAAACACAAATAGAAACACGAAAATCTACCAAAGAAGAAACTATTAATTATATTCGGTCACAATGGGTTTCTGAGGATTTCGGTACCGAGGATCTTTGCATCTGGGTTTGCTTATATTCTTGATGACAGCTCGTTCTGATTTCCATTATATCTACTATTACCCACAATCCATGATGAGTAACCAAGAAAAAATTTGCCGATATCAGTAAGTCCTGATATAATAGCTTTATAGGTCTTTTTGATTCCAAGTTGGATTGCATCACATTTCTGCTAACATCGAATCTATTTCCGCGAGTTGGGTATCAAAAGGATTATAATGCTCTCTGTGCACTTCCTTCGAAAGATCGTTATTCTTAGGCTGAGATTTAGGTTCGGGTTCAGTATTAGTATCAGGATTGGTATCGGAATCAGAAGAAGTGTCACCCTCAGCATAATAAGTTCCAGAATCAAAACGGTCGATCTTATGTCTCATTGCAATTCTACAAAGTAAACTAAGATGTTGGGCCGTTGGATTTTGACTACCATGAACTTTAGAAGCATGTTTACTCCCTATTTTTCTCAATCTTTTGGCAGTAATACCATATGCATTTAAAAATTTGCTAAATGCTCTAATATTGCGTTTTCCATTATCACTATATACAGGATCACGTAACTTTTTCATTGATATGGCATCTTGAATCCAAGTAAGTAATTCTCTTGCACATTCTGGATCCTTTTCCATGGAAAGGAATTGTCGAGGCTCAGGATTAACCTTATTTTCTCCCTTATTCTTAATATATCCTGTACAATACCAAGAATAACCGGGTTTATACCACTCCGGAGGGTCTGATTCATCAGGTTCACAATGGATAATACGAAGAGTAGTAACTTCAGCAGGTCTCATGCTCAACATCATAATCACATCCGCAAGATCCTGCATAGTGGGAATTTTAGTAGTATCAATATTTTGAATTCTTCTAAGTCCCTCCTCTAAGGAGAAGTGTTTAGGGGTTTTAGGAGCATTGGGTAATCGCTGTACAAGTTGCTTCTTCTGAATTTCGTTAGATGCTTGAGTAAGATCTGAAAATTTAGCATATTTATCAATTACTTTAGAATCAACTCCAGCTTCTTTCAATTCCTTACGAAATAATGTAAGACGTGAGCTGGATGCGACAATTTCTTCATCACTATCATTTTTTGTCTTGATTAAATCTAAAGCATGTAAGTAAATATCATATGGATCTCCAGATTTCGCACAGTATTGAGCTCTCTCTTTGATAGTAAGTTTTTCATTCCTTTTATCTGGTACAAGAGCCTTGATCTGGTCTTTTTTGAATAAGCGTCGGCGAAGAGCTTCTTTCACACTTTTGCGAGCTTTCCAATCTGGTAACATGTCACCAAGTTCACTAGCATATACACGTAATTGTGATGGATTAGATTCAGCGGACAAGTTATATTTTTCTAAGAACAGGTCCAAAATCGAGGTAAAGTTATTAGTTTTGGGCTTTCGGGTTTTTGAGGCAGTTGCCACAGTCATATTGATAATATATTTGACAAGTAGATCGTGATTATCTATTGACCTACTTATTCTTTCAAATTCGAAATTAATTACCCGACCCTTCATTTATAGATCTCAGGAGATATGACTGCCTTATCCATGGATGAAAAAGTAATAAACCTAGACTATAGGTCGTACCCAGAACCTGGCAAGTCCGGTATACGATTCTTAAGTACATCAATCTTTACATGTAATTCAGCCTGCTTTTTTTGATGGTAATTCTCTCTACTTTTATATTTGCCTACATGTTTATCGCATGCATTATATTTAGACCTATTTAGCTCACCACAATCTCTACAAGGAGTATATACTGGAGATTTACGATGAAGATAACATCTTTCTGATTTACTACCCCGACCACAGAATTTTCCAGTTCTATTAATATATGAGCAATGGTATAATATCATCATTACTATATATAATAATTAATTTTATTTTAAAGATTTATCTATCGATTAATATAGTTTCAAAATAATACTACATATACTTTTTGTCAGATCAAGCAACGCGCATATACAATCAACGCATATATACAATCAATAAAATGAGACTGTCTAACGAGGAAAAAAAACTTCTATATGAATCTTTACAACAACAGCACCAAAGTCAAAAATTGGCTGAATATGGCGAGGCAAAGAAACTCCTCTCTGGTTTAACCGATCTTAATTACGAACCTGGCCATGGAAAACATATGTGTTATAAATATTTGCTTGAATCCAATGATAAAAATGACACAGCACTTTTAGAGGCATACCAACCTGAAGAGATTTATTCTCGATATATAATCCGGGTGGCAGGAAAAGGCTTTACATTAATCGATCATCCTTCTGAAATTTATGGATTTCCTGATTCACATGAATGTATTGATGGAAATCAGCCCCTTCGTCCAATACTTGACATTGATGCAAGGCAAAAACCGGATCCCTTAAATCCTGAACTTCCTTCTTTAGATAGTGAAAAAATTACTCGTGAAGATTTGATGTCTAGAATATTAATTGCATGTGCAGATGCATTATATCTTATACCGGAGTGTATGCCAACTTTAGATCATTTTGCTCTAGCTAGTTCGTCAAATATTGATAAATGTAGCTGGCATATTATTTATCCTTATGCTCGGTTTGTAGATTATAGAGAACTTAATATTAAGGGTTTTACGGAAAAGGTTATCGAATTAGTAGGAAAACCATATTCGAAGTTTATAGATGTTGGCCTCCCCAAATCTCGTTTTAGTCTTCGGCTTCTTGGATCTGCAAAAGAAGGACGTATAAAAAGACCCACGATCTCTTCAGTCAAAAATAGATTACACAAGCTAGAGAATTATTTGGTTCAACCAAAATCGTATTATTCTGTAATCTGGCCACGAACCTTTTCTTCTGAGAAGCCAGCAGAGAAATTTCAACCTATCGAAGATGAAAGTGCTTTGGTTAAAGGAGCCAATAATGTAATTGCAAAATACAGATGGCTCGAGATCGGAAAAATTGGAAAAGGATTAATTAACTTTCAAGCACAATTACCTAAAGGATGTCCTATATGTGAGATTACACATGAAAAAGATCAATTATACGGATTTCTTCTAAAAGACGGGCGTTTTATACTCAAATGTTTTCGACAAAAACAACATAAGCCAGATCACAAGGGATTGGTATTTGGCGAGGTAACCAATAATCTACCAAGACCTAAATGGGGATTGAACGAAAGACTAATTAATATCGTAAAGCATCCACGCCCACTTGTAGATTTATCCGGAAAAAATATTAACGTTAAAGAGATGGAAGATGCCCCAGAGGCTTATCCGGATTTCTTGAGTGTGGATCCCACTACAACCTTAATTCGTTCACCTGTTGCTACAGGAAAAACAAAAACCTTAAGAGAGATTATTGATTCTTTAGCCAAAAGTAAAGCGAATTTACCTTGCTTTATCTGGGATTCATATCGAAAAACTCTTAGTAATGAAACTAAAGCTAAAGTTGAAGTATTGCAAAATTCAGGACTTCGTGTGTGTCATTACCAGGAAAATAGTGGTGATTTACCAATACGTGATTGGGATGTTATTATTGTTCAGGTCGAAAGTACACATCGTCTTTCACTTTTTGGAGGTCGTTCTTATGTAGTTATTTTGGATGAAGTGAATGCTATTATGCGTCAAATGTCTAGTGGAATTCATGCACGAGAATCTGAAAATGCCATGCGAGATTTGTTGAAGTCAGCTGTCCATGTTGTGGCAATGGATGCTTTTGCAAATGAATCGACTTTGGCCTTCTTAAAACAATATCGAGGCGAAAATATACGAATTTTTGATAATAAATATCGGCCACGCGAAGGTGAATCTGTAAAAATTCTTTATGACCCAGACAAAGGATCGGAGGCTATACGTAGAGGCCTTAGGATGCTTCAAGAAGGTAAGAGAGTTGTCTTTTCAATGACCTCCTGCAAAAAGGCTCGGGCCTTAGCCGATCAAACATCTAAGTTGCAAAAACCTGATGGTTCATTCGTTTTGTCTCGCGTTTATTTTGGTCAAATGGATGGAAAACAACGCCAAGAGGACTTTGCTGATATTAATGCTACATGGAGTGGCCTTGATTGCGTAATATATACAAGCACTGTGGAAGCTGGCATCTCTTTTGAAATTCCTAATCATTTCGATGCAATTATAGCAATTAGTAATATCAATACAGGAGTGCACGTTGAAGCTTTTGCACAAATGCTTTATCGAGTTCGAGACTGTCCATATCGTATTATTTCTCTTTATAATAGTAAAAAACCTGGCATTTTTAAAGAACCAAATCGTGATCTCATTCGTGCTGAACTTTCTGCCTTGAGACCTGGAGACTCGCCAACTGCTATAAAAGGTCATCGTGAATGGGACAAAATTGCTGATTGTTATACTCTTGACTCGTCACCAGCAGTAGAAACTTATATTGAGGTCGAATATCGGAGACGCTTATCAGCCAAATATTTTCCCGAAATCCTTTGCAATCTTATCGCTAGTACTGGTGCAACACTTGAATTAATTTCAGCAAAAGATACCGAAAAAGTCAACAGGAATAAAGTTTCTCATACTATTAAGAATGTTGAGAAAAAAATTAAAGGTGCAGATGCAGAATCAATAGCCAGTGCTCCAGATATTAGTCCCGATGAAGCTGAGATTCTTAAACAAAACCTTATACGCTCTTTTGCTGATAACATGACTTTACAACGCCATTATTTATGGAGAACATATGCTTCAGGCGATATCGGAGGTAAAGATGATATTCGAAATTGGGGTATGAATAATGATGATTGGGTTAAGCTTTGTGACATAAATTTCGTGAAAAGATATAATAATCCTGAACCTTTACAATATTTTAGGAGGCTGGCATATTTCAGAAGACAAGGTTTCAATGCAATAAATTCTATAGAAAATCTAAAAATCAAGGAAGAAATGCAATGGGAAGATTCACATGAATCTATGGATCCGTCCTCAGTTGATTTGTATAAATTTTATTCAGCAAAACAATGGGAAGCAGTACATAATCTTGTCCAATCAATAGGTTTTAGAGATATAGATGATATGAATATTCTTTCTGGTGATGATGTAGCTAAGACTTTTGAGCAATCACGGGAAAAAATCGTTAAAATTCGAGAAGATGCATTATTACTCTTCGGTTTTAAGACCAGAGCTAAAGGATTACCTGATCTCAAGGCTACAGTAAAATTGATTAATGCAATAGTAGGAAATTGGTGCGGTTATACTGTTAAGAGTGAAGCAAAACTTTCAGGACCAAAAGATCAGCGAATGTGGAAGCGTACTTATTGGATTGATCGTGAACCATACGGCGGAACTGGTTTCAATAAAGCGGGGACTCCAATACTTCCGCCATATAAACCAGAAGAACCAGAGGTTCAATGCTCTTCATCATCAGCTAATGATATTCAAGTACTCTTTGACTCGATATCTGTTGCCAATACCAACTCAAAATTTACCGATTAATTCAGTGTACCAATGATCTAGTTTAGTAGTATACTTATGGCAGGAGATTTCGTCAATTTTACTAACCTGACCTCCATAAATTAAAGACTAGTGCCGTAAATTATGATGATGGTAGTAATTGTATTCACGACATATAAAAAGTGGTTGCAATTACCTTTGCGACCACTTTTGCAACCATACTTTTTCCTTTTTTTGGATTACGGCACTAGTCTTTACCATAAATGCACTCCCTTGGGCATTTATAGAGAGAAGCGATTTCATTGGTTGCACATGATACGCAATATTTTAAATACAGTAATACTAAAATAACTATCCATTGTGGTTGTTTTGATGAATTTACATTGATATATCTTTCAATTTTATTAACCAATTTTATTTGTTTGCTGGCATTTTCTTGCTGCAATAAAAATACATGTATAGTTTCAAGACCTTTAATGCTTCCTCAAGGCTTATTGTCATCTTCTCAGAATTGTCAGCAGGTACATTCATTTTATTTTTTATATTTCTGCAAGTTCTTTGATGATTTTATCATCTTCTGGAACCTCATAGACAATATTCTCTTCAGGGATATTCAAACTTGCATTTTATCAAATACAAAGTTCATTTAGTGACACAAAGTCATGTAACTAAGATAAATTTAAAAATCATCAGCAAAATTTTTTGAATTTCATGATCGGATTAAATCATGTGATATGTTGCACTAAAAATAAAAATATAACATTCTGTCTGATACATTCATTCGTTTAAAGTGCTAGCGTTGTTATCATTACAATAATCTTCTATCCTTGTTCGTATTTATTGAGAATTCTTGTAAGAAATTTCACTTTTTAATCTTTTGACATGCATGGCCCGCATTAAAAATAAAATACGAAAAAATAATACACATGTAAACTTGATAAGTCGGGCACAGCAATCAATTGTTTAAATGCTTGATAAATATAAATAAATGAACGACTTATTGAGTTTTACATGTGTATCAAGAAAATTAATTATAAATTATGATGTTGTTTATTTACACATCTCTTATATACATTAGTTAACATACGTTATTATGCATTAATTATAATACATTATTATACAATAATACATTATATCTAATAATAATAATAATACATTTATTAATCGTGCGTTATTATGTGTGATTATCTTATTAAAATTATAATAGCCAAAAAGAGCAAAGGTCATCATTATCCGTTATATTAATATCAAGATAAATTTATTATAAACGAACGACATACAATCAAAGCTCGTTATAGTGGATCTCGTTATAATGGATTTTGCCTATGGCGGACTTTTTTTATTTCCCCAATTCTCTTTACAATAAAATTTGTTCGTTATAATGGACTTTTTAATAAAATCTCTTTATATGGACTTTTAAAAAATTTGATAATGTTTGTTATAGTGGAAATCATGTGGTTTTATGGCAAATCTTTTACATTAATGGTTAATGTTAATGTGCAATAAAGTTATTCTATTCTTGGTTAACAATAAATTAATGTTAGTATGTTATCCTTTTTTTTTTTTTTTTTACTGATGAAAGAATTATTAGAAACCAAATCCTGAGGTTGATGTTCTGATGAAGAGGAAGAAGTGGAAATGATGGTTATTTCTGATAAAGGGGCATTAAATAGTTTAGAAAAGGTTGATTCAATATTTAAAAAACCCCATTAGATAATTTTTACAATTAGCTATCAAGAATTAAATAGTTTAAAAATCAAAAATTCATAACGTGTTCAGGATAATGCAAAACAACTTATGTTACAGTTTTATTTACTACGTATATATGTGTTGTACATGAATTTATTTGTGTTATTAATAAAAAATTGATCTCGTTATTAGGGACTTTACAATTTATTTATAATAAGTCCACTATAAAGAGATTTTTCTTTATAGTGGACAAAAAATGCCTGGAACCAAGTGTCAACTATAACGAGCTTTGACTGTATATGGATTTCAAAGAAACGCCGGTAAACCGAATGTATATGAAAAATCGTTAAATCCGCTAAATCTGAAAATCAACGAAAAAGGAAATTATAATAATGTTTGATTTTACTAATACGAAGATAGAAATTAATAAATAAAATTTTTTTTTAAGCAAATGAATACTACTATTAATTTGCAAATCATTTATCAACCAGGGAATTTTATATATATATTAATATAGATACATATAAAATCGGCAGGGCTAGATTTTCAAAAACACCACAAATTTCAAACATATCAAAAAAAAAATCTATTATTCTATGTGGTGATTCCATTATGACTCATTTCAACAAAAGCAGTAAGCCCATTCAATATGGAAGTTCACATAGTTCATAAACGAGCACGCTTATGTCATAGTGTATGTTAAAAGAGTAGTTTTATTTAAATAATAACAAAGAAAATTGATCGACGTAGATAATTTTATATATAAAATATTATAAACCAATTTCGGATATTTTAATTTTGGTGGATGTCGAATATTCTCATGGGAACTCAAATGGCGGAGATTTTTGACCTGTTAATGAATAAATTATGCTCATGCAAGCATCTCAGAAAAGAAAAGAATTGTCTTAGATGGGCTTTCGTCCTTGATTTGTAAAATATCGTCGACCTACACTGCGCTACTGCACTAAAAAAATTAAGGAAATAGATTTGACCGTTTAGAGGGTAGCTTATAATTTTCATGTATTAAATAACACAATTGCATAAATACGCATTTCAATAAAATAAAAAATTCATTTAGATCATAATTAATTCAACAAATACATGCTCACAATACGTATACGTCATGTTTTTGCTATTGTTATTAAAAAGAATAATGGGCGTATCATGTCACATGTACAGTATATATAAACAGTGTATAAAATTCAATGTGCGGAATGTGCGGGTGTAACATCGTACATTAGCAGTTTTCTGCAGATAGTTTCTAAATTTGTAGAAATCTGCATTAGTTACACACTGAAATTTACACACTGTATATAAATCACGTTTCGATGTGTAACAAGATATTTTTAAAATTCGTAAAATCCGTTGAAAACGCGAATTTAATTATAATCCGTTGAAACAAGTATTATACTAATATTGTTATTGTGGCTAAAAATTTATGCAAATTTAATATTAAATATTAACCGAAAAATAACTTTTGTTTTCTTGATATTATAAGATATAAAAAAATAGTAAGTGCAAAAATTAATAATAAACATTAACTGAAAAAACAACCTTTTGTTTTCCTGATATTATAAGATATCACTAAGGAGGAAATGAAATTTTTTATAAATACATCAATTCCACTCGATTTTTTTCTAATTCAAAAATACAAAAATACAAATAATAACAATAAATTATTTTCTAAAAAACTAGAAACACAAATATATATACTTAATCTTCTATATAACCTTAAAAATTCAAAATGAAATTTATTCTCTTTTTTCTTACCTTTTATCTTTTTTATCATTGCTATTACTTCAGCAACACCAACTGGTAACATTAATGAAGATAATATTTTAAATAAACGTTTCTCTTGTGAGTTCGGTGGTATACCCGCTTGTAAAGCTAGTTGTGCATCTAAAGGCTATTTTGGTAAAGTTAAATGTTGTCCATGTAAAGGTGGTAGAGTGATTTGTCGTTGCGCAGGCAATTGTGTACCTCCAAATCTATGTTAATTATATTTTTTTCTTTAATTTTATTATTCATGTGATCTTCCAATGGTAATAGAAATTAAATTTATTTTATAATATCTAATCATTTGTAATAGTTAGAATAGGTTTAATAATTAATATATAGTGAAAGATTCTAACGGTTATTGTTATGAGAAAAATATTTTATATTTTACTTCAAATTATTTTTAAATAAATATTGTTATTCTATTTATATGATTCAAAATATTAATTCGTGGTTCATCAATGAAGGAAAGGATCTACATAGTAAAATTCCGGGATAAGCATCATAGTAAAATCAATTAGTGTCCATAATCTGGAACCACTGCAGAAATAGCACAATATTTTACATGTAGATTTGTACTTTAAAATTACTAAATAAAACTCTGAGTATCTGGCTAT
>CAUDNR010003168.1:2521-22695 GCA_958430865.1 Entrophospora sp. SA101 | reverse complement strand
AAATGATTACCCCTATATCTATCTACTTCTCATGTAAAAAATCAATGAATTTTATTATATTTAATAAATCGTGATAGTAAATAGTAGGGTTTTAATAATAATATATAATAATAATAATAGAATTCATTTTTCCTTGGCGTCTTTTATCCTTTTATTTCAATACAATCAATTTCATTCTTAATTTTTACATCATGCCAGTCAGGTAGGTATTTAAAACACTTGTATGTAAATTTTGAATTGAAGTTTTAGTTTTCTTTGTTGAGACAAGGATTATCTATATTTAATTATATTATTATAAATTTATTATATATATATATATATATATTGCATTCAATAATAATTGCATTTTTCATCAACTCATCAACAAATAAAGGTCACCTGTGAGTTTTTATTATAAAGGCAGTTAAATGTGGTGCCATTTTTGTTATTGGCATTGGCTTCAATAACTGTGAAATTATTTGTTTATTTGGTGCTAACGATTGAATCAATCACATAAACAGTACTGTAGTAAATTTAAATGGTATTGTTTTAAAGAATTTATTTGAAATAATGTTATCAATTATACTTTAAAAATTTCTTTATTTCTTTTTTTGATAAAAATAAATTTAATCATTCGTTTATAATTCGAATAGATTTTATTCACAATCGCAACTGCGGAACAATTTTTTGCCATAACTATTATTATTATAGTTTGGTAAAATATGTAAAAACGGAGTCGTCATAAAAAATTTTTAGAACTGACGTGATAAAATCATGCTTTCTGTTTCAGGATTTTTTCAGGGGGGCACAAAATTTTTATGGTAATTCTCTAGAATATCGCATTTTTTATTTGTCGTTATCAAAAAAATAACACTGGCGAAAAATCTTTCGGTCCCACTCCATCATATTAATAATTATTTCACCATTTCGTTGATCCAAATCCTTCCAATATTCTTCCATTTCCTAAAATAATGATTGATTGATCTTGACACTTTGTTTGGCAAAACTTGACGCCGAGATGGCTTTTGAGAAAAATTTTCGGTTATAACTCCATTTATTGTAATCACCATTGAATAATATACCTTTAGAAGTCATGTCCAACACATCTAATCCTTTGTTTGGAGTTGTACGATGATTTTAATTACCAAATGAAGGTTTAAAAACTTTCTCAAGATATTCAGCAAATAACTTTTTCCCTACCAAGCCACACTTCACCAATATCACCACCATATTTCAAATTACCAATTGATGGTAGTGGTAAAGGACCTGGTAATTTATTTGAACGTTTAAAATATTTCACATAAAAATTTATCACATAACCAATGGCAAATAATAAGCTTGATAAAATTAAGTTTTGGAATGAAAAAGTCGACATAACTCGAATTTAATATATGTATATATTTTTCTTGATGGGTTTTTAAGGATAATAGAAAGAAAGTTATCTTCACCTCTACAATATATATATATGTGTATACTTATTTATTTATTTATTAATGTTCTCATTGATTTTCTTTCTTTGTTTAATCATCTTTCATCTATACTCTCGAGTTCTTTGGTATAAAAATACAGCAAGAACTGCAAAGCTGCGTATAATAATAAACAAGGTAATGACTTTCTTTTGTCATGGTGATAATGATTATAATTATAAACAAGAGTTTTCTTGGATTCTTTTTTAAACAAAATAATTATAGCCATACCTCCATATAAGAATATCATGTAAATCTCTTTATATTTTGGAACAAATTCTATTAAGCTTATAAAAAAATGTTTCATCCAAGAACAACCTCCCTATAAGGAAATTTTTACTAAAAATAAAAAAAAAGAGATTACCGATGAGAAGAATGACAATTGTCATAATATTAATAAAGAGATCTGATCATTAATACTAATCTAATAATCCTAATATTAATTAATCTTAATATCAATATTAATATTAGTTAATTTCACAATCTGCGATTTAAGTATGTCAATTTCCATATGTCAATCTTGAACTCGTAAAGGTATACGAAAAAAAGAAAAGACCAATTAAATACTTTTTGATTGTTAATGAAGGAAAATGATCTTCGAGGAACTTTGTTTGAAGATATTTCTGTATCAGATCACTGAATACTTTATGAATTCGAAAACTTTAAGATAGCAAATATTTTCAACCGAAATCAAAATCATTTTGTGCAATTGACTGACCCACTCATTTCTCCAAGTTAACTTTTCCAAATGACCATTAGCCAAAATCATGGAATCTATGGCTTGGGAAGCATTATCAAGGCTTTATTACTAATTACAAGAAAAATAAATTTATACTTTTGTTTTTGTCCCATGTTGATTTCAAAATGCTGTCATATTTTACCAAAAAAGGTACAGATGCATTATCGACCTAGTTATGCGGTATCAAACTTAACTTGAGCATTTTTATAATTTTATATTGTAAATCAGAATTTACTAAATTTCAATAAATATATTTTTTGACAGGTCAAAGATTTTGGTTTTTTATTGTACAACAATCAAGCTACTGATATATATAACAAAAAAAAAAAAAAAAAAAATGAATACATTCATTATTAATACCTAGCAAAGTTATTATCATTTTTTAATTGTGATAGTATTTATTATATTGTGATCATGTTCAATGATAAAAGTGAAGAGTCCACGCTCATAAATATAATAATAATGAAAAGTAGTACACGGATAGATATTGTGTAAAAGATCATGGAATTTTTTTATCCTTTTAATAAATATTTACGATATAATTTATATGTGGTTGAGAGCCAATGGCAGACTTTTTGTTTCTAGTTTTTCAAGACTTATTAAGGTCCTTGTCGTTATACATATCCTTAATATTTTTCTTTGGGCTTTAGGATCTCAAACTAAGATTTTTTTTTTTTAATAGTTGCACGAAAGGAACTCTATGCAAAAAAAACTTGTCTTGGGTTGAAAAATCGAAACCAATAAAGTCGATAAAGGAAAATCTAAAATGAAAGAATTCTCAACTTAAATATGACCGTCACCACCATCCACATCTAATAATAAAAATATTGGATCAATACAACAGAATTTCCTGAAAGAATAACTTTTTTTTTTGACAAGAAATTCTTGTATTTATAAAATATGTACTAATTTTTGGTTGTATGCTATGTTCCAAATATTTTAAATGATTAGCAATGATTTCACAAAGAATCTGATTCTTACTCTGACAGAACAACTATTAAAAAAGGAAAACAATTAGGCATATTTACTATGATTTAGATGATAAAATTATCAATGGCAGAGAAACTCTCTTAAATATTTTATGCTGTGTGA
The DNA here is from genome assembly GCA_958430865.1 of Entrophospora sp. SA101. Taxonomy (NCBI): domain Eukaryota; kingdom Fungi; phylum Glomeromycota; class Glomeromycetes; order Entrophosporales; family Entrophosporaceae; genus Entrophospora; species Entrophospora sp. SA101. The sequence continues at coordinate 19,419 of CAUDNR010003168.1, read as the reverse complement.
CAACTCCCGGTTGGCCTCGGCCAGGGCATCACCAGCTAGTTAACATTTATTCGATTTGGATTTGGATTTGGATTTGTTTGTTAATAATGATAACAACAAATGAAATTAAAGTCATGTTTATTTTAAATTAATTAATTTTAAGATTTTGAAAAAGTAATCGATCGAGAAATATTTCCAGGTCACAAAGATACCAAAAAAAATTTATTCTTGCTTCCCGGTTATTAAATTATCGTTATCATCGATCAGAAGAGAAGAGAGATGCAAATAAAAGGAAAGCAATTAATTCAGGTTATTCATTAAATTTATTTGTAATACATTACAAACTTCCTTATAATTAATAGCAATTATTTTTCTACAGAAATTATCATACATATCTGGAATATGCGAGGCTCTAACGAGAAAATGGGAACGCGATTCCAAAGTCAAAATCAAAATTAGTTAAAACCATACGTGGAAGTAGAAATAGATTTGACACTTTGTATCAAATTCAGATTGTGATTTTGGGAATCAAATGTTCATGGATATCTAGGCATAAGTTAACAAGATAAATCATGGCGCATATAAATGACTGTTTATTTGAATAATTTAATAATTTTAACTTGATTCCATAAAATTGCTATAAATTAAAATTTTAAATTAATTAATTATTGAATAATAACAATAACAAATAACAATAATAACAATAATGATAATTAATACGACTTACCAACATCTTTTGGAGTTCTCCCATGCTTATCTTTAATATTAATGTTTGCTTTACAATTATATATCAAATAGTCAACTATATCAATATAGCTTTCTTTGCACGCATAATGAAGACAAGTCCAATTATCCCAATCATCCACCACATTCACATCAATTCCACATTCAATCAACAATTTCAAAACTTCCAAATTACCAACCATTGTAGCATAATGAATTGCTTGTCTACCAATTTTATCTTTATGATAAAGAAATTTATATTTTTCTTTTCCTTTTTTAGATTTATCATCAACATCATAATTATATTCTTCATAAATTAATTTTTTAATTAAATTTACATCACCTGAGATTATCGAACTTTGTAATAGATTGACTCCACTGTTGTCGGTAATTTTTAATAATTGTTTTTTTATTTCTGGGTTAACTGCTGATAGCAAATAGAAAACAATCGATGATGATGACGATGATGATGATGATGCAGCAGTATGTATTGGATATATTCCTGATTTGCTTGGAATCATTAATGTATCGGGTGAAATTTGATAAAGATACTTTACAACTTCTAGATGTGTTTCTTTTATTGCTAGATGCAAACTAGTCCATCCATCTTTATTTAAATGTTTTACATTTGCTTCATGACTAACAAGTTCTTTTACAATATCTAATCTACCTTTCATCGCTTTATTATTAATTAATTATTAATTATTAAATGTTTTTGGAAGAGGATGAGAAATAGGAGAATAAATGCTTATCTTTAATATTAATGTTTGCTTTACAATTATATATCAAATAGTCAACTATATCAATATAGCTTTCTTTGCACGCATAATGAAGACAAGTCCAATTATCCCAATCATCCACCACATTCACATCAATTCCACATTCAATCAACAATTTCAAAACTTCCAAATTACCAACCATTGTAGCATAATGAATTGCTTGTCTACCAATTTTATCTTTATGATAAAGAAATTTATATTTTTCTTTTCCTTTTTTAGATTTATCATCAACATCATAATTATATTCTTCATAAATTAATTTTTTAATTAAATTTACATCACCTGAGATTATCGAACTTTGTAATAGATTGACTCCACTGTTGTCGGTAATTTTTAATAATTGTTTTTTTATTTCTGGGTTAACTGCTGATAGCAAATAGAAAACAATCGATGATGATGACGATGATGATGATGATGCAGCAGTATGTATTGGATATATTCCTGATTTGCTTGGAATCATTAATGTATCGGGTGAAATTTGATAAAGATACTTTACAACTTCTAGATGTGTTTCTTTTATTGCTAGATGCAAACTAGTCCATCCATCTTTATTTAAATGTTTTACATTTGCTTCATGACTAACAAGTTCTTTTACAATATCTAATCTACCTTTCATCGCTTTATTATTAATTAATTATTAATTATTAAATGTTTTTGGAAGAGGATGAGAAATAGGAGAATAAAGAATTTATAATGTTTACACGCCTGCAATCATCAATGGAGTCCAATCACCTCTTTTCATACAATCAACATTTACATTTTTTTGTTGACAAATAAATCTGACACATTCTAAATTATCAATTGCTTCGTGAAGTGGTTGTCTGCCTAAAATCAATCGACTGATTATTTAATTTATTTTAAAATCAAAACGTGTTTATTATTGATATAATACCATGTTTATTAATTACATTACAATTTCCATTCAACTCTTCAACCAAATATTTCAATACTTCAAATTGGTGAAATCTTGCAGCAATATGTACAAGTGTATCACCATGCTTGTCAGGTTTATTTATTATTAATAACTCTTCTAATGAAATTAACGAAAAATAAGTTTTTAATGACGAAATCGAACCTTTTTGTACTAATTTTTGTAAATTTGGCATTTTTTTTTTATATATATAAAATTTTTAAATGATAATGGTGATAAACATCAATCACATTGATTTTCAATTTGATTCATAATAAGTATTAATATATTAAACTTGTAAAGATGATACCAATATCAATCATGTGATTTATGATTATGGTAGTAATGAAATTTTTGATTGATATAAAATACTATGGCACGCCATGCTGGATAAATATTATAAATATTCATAACAGCATAGTGGAAATTTGAAATGTCACACTAATTTTTTATATTGTGCAACGTAGCTTTACAATACACGGCAAACATTCTGGCAATAAAAAGTAAGTGATAAACTGGATTTGAATTGGATCTGAACTTGATCTCCAATTTAGAGAGGTAACAACTATATACTGGTAAAGTTTCAGTAGCAATGAGTTCTGTACGACATTTCGTGTAACAACAAACTTCCACTATGCTGGTGTTGTGCGATCTATCCATTATGGTTAGATCAATTTGATTTAATCTTCTCCCGCCGAGAAGTTAAATATTATTAAAAATGAAAATGGCTGAAAATGTTATAGCAAAAGATAGTAGAAAAAAATTTGCACATGAAGCATAGTCAAATGTTCCATAAATCTGAAGCAATTGATATTAATGATAATTATAGAAAAGCTCAAAAGACTACATTTTTATCATTAGTACTTGGAAACAATGAGTTATCAGAAAAGCATAGACGTTATTGTAAGAAAAGATTTAATTATGACTTTCAACTAAATAATGCAATTTATAAAATAGGCAAATCAAAAAAATGTAAACGGTGTAAGTCTATAAAATATTCAATTAGGTTTTGTGAACATTGTATTGGTCTACGTTTAAAAAGTTGTTTCAATATCTGGGTTTCTGGAAATAAGATTGTTGATGAATTTATACAAAAATGTCAAATGCTTTCATCTCTTCCACGTAGTATAATGGAATGGATACCTTATGATCAATTTAAAAATGTAAAATATTTGTCAAAAGGAGGGTTTAGTAGTATTTATACTGCAGTATGGACAAGAGGGCGTATCTTTGATTTGAAAAGAGGAAATTCTGAAGAGTTTAGTTATGTTGGATCTCAAATTGTAGTATTAAAATTACTAAATGAATCGAATGGAATTGGAAAGTGTTTTTTTGATAAGGTCAGTAGTAATTTCTTCTAAACGAAATGAAGATAAATATTATATTATTGAATACAATTATATATAATCTCAGATATTGGATTATTGTACAATTAAATCAAATTTGATTGTTGATTATTATGGCATAACACAATTCCCAGAAAATGGAAATTATGCGATGGTTTTAAATTATGTTCCAGATGGAAGTTTAAGGGATTATTTACGAAAAAATCATTCTAATTTAACATTAAGAGACAGAATTATAATGTTTAATTATTTGTGTTGCTCATTATATGATATACATGAAGAAGATTTAATGCACTGTGATTTACACAGTGGTAATATATTAGTAGCAGGGGGTGGTTGCTATATTACAGATTTAGGATTATGTGGACCAATTGATGAAAAGTTATCAAATAAAATTTATGGAATTGTGCCATACATAGCACCTGAAATTTTCCGAGGAGTAAAACATACAAAAGAGTCGGATATTTACAGCGTTGGAGTGTTGATGTGGGAGATATTTGCAGGCCATCCACCATTTGATGATAGGGCTCATAATCATTTCTTAATGTTACATATATGTGAAGGTTTACGGCCACCAATATTGTCAGGAATGCCAGGAGAATATGTAGAAATGATGTGCCAGTGTTGGGACGATTATTCATATAATAGACCAACTATTAAAGAAATTACTTGATTTTTCCGAGGAATGTTTAACAAAAGTTTATAATGATGAAGCTATAAATAGTGAACTTAGAATTTCTACTTCAAGTAATTCAAATCATGACGATGATAATAATAATATACAGAGATCACATTCATTAGCATATCACAAAAGTAAAATATTGGATGATGCTATTGCTAGTTATAAAAATTTAGAAGGTGTGAATTAATGTTTTATTAATTAATTGAAAATTACTAATTTTAATTTATTACTTGCAATTTTTATAATTAATTAATCTTAGCTAAAACAAGTAGCGAAATAAAAATAAACAAACAACTAGACAATAGTTATAAAAATTCACAAGGTGGACTAAATTTTTATTAATTAATTGAAAATTACCAATCACTAATTCGTTACTTACAATCTCAATTATTCTTAATTAATTAACTAGAAATGATGTTTGAATGCTTAGCAGATATAAATAGTGAACCTATAATTCCTCCTACAAGTAATGTAACAAAAAACCCTCCCAAAATATACAAAATTTATGCCTAAACATTAGACATGATGTTGCTAGTACTAGTTATAAAAGTTTACAAGGTAAATTAATTCTTATTAATTAATCGAAAGTTACCGATCACTAATTTATTACTTCCAATTTCAATTATTGGATGTTTAGCAGATATAAATAATGAACCCATAATTTCTCCTACAAGTAATGCTAATAATAAAATAAAAAAATCTCGCCGAAATAAATGGAAAAATAATATTGCTAGGACTAGTTATAAAAGTTTACAAGGTAAATTAAATTCTTATTGATTTGAAACTTACCAATCACTAATTCATTAATTATAATTTCAATTATTCTTAATTAATTAATTAATATTAAAGAAAAAGATCGAGGTAATCATTGCATTAAATGGTTATAAATAGTTAACAATAAATAAATAATCATAAAATTTAGAAATGTTTATATTTGAATGGTTGGCAGATATAAATAGTGAACCAATAATTCCTCCTACAAGCAATGCTAATAATAAAACAAAAAAATCATGCCGAAATAAACAGAAAAATAATATTGCTAGAACTAGCTACAAAAGTTCACAAGGTAAATTAAATTCTTATTGATTTGAAACTTACCAATCATTAATTCATTAATTATAATTTCAATTATTCTTAATTAATTAATTAATTAATATTAGATTCTAGTAATGATAATAATGATAAAGGAAAAGGCATGAAAAAGTTCAAAAAGGTTGATGATAATGATGAGACTGAAGTAATGTTTAATATTAAAGAAGAAGATCGAGGTAATCATTGCATTAAATGGTTATAAAAGATAATAAATAGTTAACAATTAATAAATAATCATAAAATTTAGAAATGATGATGTTTGAATGGTTGGCAGATATAAATAGTGAACCAATAATTCCTTCTACAAGCAATGCTAATAATAAAACAAAAAAATCCCCCCAAGATAAACAAAAAAATAATATTGCTAGAACTAGCTACAAAAGTTCACAAGGTAAATTAAATTCTTATTGATTTGAAACTTACCAATCATTAATTCATTAATTATAATTTCAATTATTCTTAATTAATTAATTAATTAATATTAGATTCTAGTAATGATAATAATGATAAAGGAAAAGGCATGAAAAAGTCCAAAAAGGTTGATGATAATGATGAGACTGAAGTAATGTTTAATATTAAGGAAGAAGATCGAGGTAATAATTGCATTAAATGGTTATAAAAGATAATAAATAGTTAACAATTAATAAATAATCAAAAATTTAGAAATGATGATGTTTGAATGGTTGGCAGATATAGTGAACCATAATTCCTCCTACAAGCAATGCTAATAATAAAACAAAAAAATCATGCCAAAATAAACAGAAAAATAATATTGCTAGAACTAGCTACAAAATAAATTCTTATTGATTTGAAAGTTATTAATCACTAACTTATTGCTTATAATTTCAATTATTCTTAATTAATTAATTAATATTAGATTCTAGTAATGATGATAATGATAAAGGAAAAGGCATGAAAAAGTTCAAAGAGGCTGATGATAATGATGAGACTGAAGTAATGTTTAATATTAAAGAAGATCAAGGTAATCATTGCATTAAATGGTTATAAAAGTTAAAAATTGTTAACAATAAATAACTAATCATAAAATTTAGAAACAATGATGTTTGAATGTTTAGCAGATATAAATAGTGAATCTATAATTTCTTCTACAAGTAATGCTAATAATAAAACAAAAAAATCCCCCCAAAATAAACAGAGAAATAATATTGCTAGAACTAGCTATAATAGTTCACAAGGTAAAATTAAATTAATTGAAAGTTGCCAATCACTAATTTATTACTTACAATTTCAATTATTAATTAATTATATTAGATTCTAGTAATGACAATGAAGGTATAGACAAGGTTGAAATAATATTTGAATATAAAGAAGATGACTTGGCCGAATGTATTAAGAATAATAAGAAACGTCGAGACCGATGGTGGTTTATAAAAATATAAAAAACCACCAATAGATGGTAGTCACGTGATAACCCTGGATATATATAGTAATACGGCGCAGATCATCTATAATCATTATAATAACAATTGGTCAACTTCAAAATATACACTAAAACAAAAAAAAATATCTCATTTTAAAAAATTAACCGTTAAGTTTTATTTTTCATGACTCAAGCTTCAAAATTTATCGGCTGGTTTTTTCTTAAACTGAAAATTGGCTGAGCCTTAATATTAACATTTTGAAAATTCCGAATTTTGTTATATATACACTTAAGAAATTGAGACTAAGTAAATTTCGTGTAACAACTTTTTTTCATAGAATATTTTTTTATAAAGTTATTACCAAATTTGGTCGTGAGATTCAAAATATTGTAACACGAAAATTATTGTTGCATAACTTTCAAATTTAAAAAAATATATGAAAAGAAAAAATTTGAGACAAATTTTTTTTTAGATTAATAGACCCTTTTAAAGCTGAATTGAATGGTGGTGGTTTTTTAAAATCCAATGTGTGGATCACATAATATTTCAACAATTTTAACTTTTGAGTAGTAGATGATCCGCACTATAGTAAATTTTACCCTTTTAATCATTTTAGCATACATATAAGACATGTAACTTCATATATAATAAATAACCATTGAAAAAATTATTTTTATAGTTGTTGACTAATTCTTAATGAACCCATAGTTGAATCTTGATTTTGTCAAATTAGTATTAAGCAGGGTTCTTAGAAATTTACTTAAAATAGAAAGGACACAAACTTTCTATATCACCAATTGCTTGTTTTTCTATATATTTTAAAATTTTTTTGTTTTCTTTGCCTGATCTTATAATAAAAATTTTCTACTATACCCAAAATAGTCACACCACTTATTATCACAGTAGTATATGAATAAAGTGACATGAAAAATATAAAACTTTTATTATCCCTATCAAATAATATAATTATAATATACTGAAGTTTCGCCACATATAAATAACAACTTGTTGTTTTACAAACCTTAAAAAGTAAAAAAAGGAAATTTTTAAAAAAATTTCACCTTGGCCACGATAGCAGGTTCTAATGACCTTTGTGGTAAAGTCTCATGTATGTTTAAAAAATTTCAGGGCATTGGGTAAATTAATTACCGAAAATGTCATACAAAATATTCAAACGAGTTATTCTTTTCTAAATTAGATAATTCATTGTTTTATTTTATTTAAAATGCCCAAAACTACTCAACTATCTGAATTTGAACGTGGAGAAATTATTGGCTTTAAAAATGGCCAATTTTCATATAAAGAAATAGCTCAGATAGATCCAAAAGAGCAATCGAAACACTTGACTTAGAATGAGCAAAATCAAAAAATAAGATGGGAATGGTTTAATATTAATCCGGAAAGAATTAATGCTGTTTTAAAAAATAAAGGAAGCCTAGACAAGATATCGATTTTTTTTTAATAATATAATCAATTCAATTAGTGGTTGAACTGCTTCGTAAAACTTTCTACGTTTTTATTTTTTTCTAAAATTTAGAAGTAACTAGATTTAAACATGAGACGCATTTTTTTACTTGTATCACAAAAGTTGTTAGAACTTGCTATTGTGGCAAAACTTTAGTATATTGTACTATTTGATATGGGCAAATATTCTTGGGATAATAAAATTTTTTATGTCACCATTCAATTATTTTCGATGATCAACAAGAATCCTTATATTTTTGACAAAGGGTTTTGTATCTGATAAATGATCATTAAAGGGTTTTACCATATACATAAAAATCATGAAAAATTTTTTTTCGCCAAATTTAAATAAATACAGTAAAATTGATCGGTTATAACCGAAAAAATTTTAGATTTTTTCGATTTTGAATTTTTGAAATTATTATTAATGGCGTTTATTTTGCATGACAATGACAATCCTCATCATAATTAATATTATCAATATGTGAATTTTAGTAGCACGGAATTTTTGTCTATTAATAATATTTTCTTTTTACAGTTTAATAGTTACCAACAACAACGAGATGCAATATATTTTTTGTCATTGATCATTGATTTTTTGAAGGCTATATGAGACGTCAAGTTATGGCAATGTAACCATTCATATACACGACTAAATTTGATTGTATGAACAAATTTGTAAATCTATGAAAAATAAATTGATATAACAGTAAACATTGACACACACATACATATACACATTAATAATCCGGAGTTAATAGAGGAGTTTGTTTATTGTATAAATATAAATAGTAAAATGGTTTTTTTTTTATTTATTTTTTTATGTTCTGTTTGATCAGGTTTTAATAAAAATTTTTTTTTCACGACTTTTACCTTCTTTTTTTCTGAATTATTCTTCCATACACGACAATAAGAACATTAAATATTATTACTCTCTTTTTCTTCTTTCACTTCTCATTAACGATATTTTTAAAAATCACGAAATAATATAGTAATTTGATGACATTATTTGTTAATAATAGTTTAATAAATATTCTTTCTTTCTTTAGCAGTTTTCTTTACTTTCATTTGTAAATATTCTGATTTATTCTTTTTTTTTGTCATAAGTTATAATTTTTCTTTGTAAATTTTTATTTGTCTATCTTTCCCCTTCATACCTGCTCGCCTGCATACCCACTTACCACCCGCCTGCATACCCACTACCACCTGCCTGACCGCCTATCCACCTACCCACTTAATTATTCATCATCACACATTATATCATATATTTTTTTTGCATCTTTATGAATAACTTTTAAAGAAGGAATAATAGGAAGGGATAATATAATATCATCTTGATAATATTAACAAAAAAACTATGATCTCAAATTTTGACGAATTCTACTTTGTTGGTAAGTATCGTAATAAAAAATGAAAGATTATTTAATGTAGAGTAAATCTCTAATATGAAATCTCTTATCTATTTTTTTTCTTGATCTTTAAAATGTAGAAAAAGCAGTCACAGAAATTTGGATATGGATGTGGTTTGTTCATCGTGTATGGTCTACAGATAAATTTTCCAATTTAAGATGGCGTAAAATTAAAGCAATGGAATTAAAATCAATAATTACAACCTTGCTATTAATAGCATTTCCAATGATGGCCGTATGCATACAATATTATTTATTATAGGGATTATTATTGTTGCCAAATACCATCATCACTAAGATCGCTAACAAATTATCGCTCATTTTCGCTAACAATAATATAGATTTATGATATATCATGGATCAAAATTAAATATTCAGAAGGTCATATTGGACTGACAAGCACTAGTGCTGATGGTCATAATGAAGATAAATATATTGAAAAGCCCTATCTAGATCCAAATAATTCATCACAAATTATTTGGTCTAAAGAAAATCAAATATTAAAAGAGACGGCCGACTATTTACTCTGTGCCATTTACTCTTTACAAACGTAAGCTATCATTTAGATTTATATTTTACATGGTATTGTCATAATAATCATAACAATATATATTTTTTTTTGTATCAATGTGAATAGTGGCACGCTAATTTTATTACAGGCGTTTTGGAGCCATTTAACAGATCAAATGGGCGATAAGACATTTATGAATTCTTGTGAATTTAAAATGTATACTTTATGGAGTTTTTTGTCAATTCTGATATTTCCTATACCGAGATACATGCTAGAGGACAATCAGTTGCTTTCAGAAGTAGGTTGATTTTTGCAGAGAGTAGAATGAGATGAGAGATAGGAATGTGAGATCATTGATGTGTTAATCTAACATTAATAATATGCAATTATATTTTTACTAGATTGTTCCAAACCTTATCTTTTCCATTGTGCTTTTATTGATATTTTCCTTGGCGGTAAGTTAAAATAAATATAGTGATATAATAATAGCGATAACAATAACAATAGCAATAACAATCATAATAATTATTATTATTCACACACATGCACGAATATATTCAAAACAAATAACAGATCCGAACAAGAATAAAACTCAAAGAATTACTAAAAAAATTCCACCGAAAATCACTTGAAAGTCAAGAAACCTCACTACGCATAAGCTATTTCTTAGAGATGAACTGTTTGCTTATGATAGGATTACTTTTAACTAGCATTGGTTTTATAATTTTGTTTATTGAAGAAATGGCAATAACGACATCAACAAATGCGCAAATGATAACAATAAACGCTATTTTTAGAGATTTTTTAACGGTTTTAGCAAATTTTGGAAATTTGATTTTATGGGTGACGATAATTTTCATTATTTACCCAAGATACCACATAACAGGATTATTTGGTAGCTTATCCCTAACCAAGAAAACTTTGAATAGATTGAGTAAGGTTATTGTTATTGTTAGTAATGATCAATCATCTTCTATGACAACAAGTGATGATAGTGAGTATTATGAGGAAGAAGATGTTGAAAGCGATAACAATAAGGGAGCACAAAGGTTTTCTGGAAATATCACAGAAATAATTAATAATTATAATTATAATGACAATGACAATGACAATGCCATAAATGCTCTAATCGAAGAGCAAGATAAAATAATTCAAAAATTCAAGAATTCAACTAATTTATTTATAACGCCGCCACCACCTTCGCTACAACCACCAATAACGATACATTCTCCAAACCAACTGCCTCCTTACCAACCGCCTCCTTCACTAAACTTACCACCACCACCATCATCAAAGCCACCACGATCACTACTAAGAAATAATAACATTTCACCGTCAACATCTTCCATAATATTTCCATATAAAAATAAATCAATTTCTTTATTGGAAAGAAACGACACGCCACCATTAAACACGTTACAAAATAATAATCATAATTATCAATATTAATCGTAATAATAATTGTAATATAATATAATGAGCATAAAAACCTGGGGGTTGGATTTTCTCATACTATTGTATATTAATCACTGGTTTTTTTGTTAGTTTGGGGGTATTATTTGTATATTAATCATAATTCGATAATCATTATAATATTCTTAATATCTAATAATTAATTCGATAATCGTTGTAATATTCATAATAATTATTAATAACAATAATATTCGATAATATTCTATCTTTTTTTTAATAAATAAATAATAATCATTATCAATATTAGTTTTGTTTATTTAACGATTTAGACTTGATAATATCGGTACATCAAATGAATCATTATCAAAAATCTGCATTCTATTTTCTCGACATCCGTATGCTGTTGGAATTATTTCAATTAAATAATTCTTTGGTATTACAATAGTTGGTATTTCCTAAATTACATAATGAAGATGTTGATAATAGGTAATTGTATGTAGAACATGAAAATAAAATGAAAATGCAATATAAAAATCTTACATCTTGTGGTCTATCAAATAAATAAGCATACAAGATCTTCAACACGGTTTCATGAGCAATAATTAATACATCATTTTTTTCATGCTCAAGTTCCAAAATTATTGCTTCAAGTCGAAGCGTTAAATCATGATATGACTAAAAAAAGATAATATATATAGTATATCGTTATTATTATTATACCATGTATTAAAAGTACACAATAACCAAAATCAAATAACACATAACAGTCAAAAGAATTGTTTACCTCTCCTCTAGGATATCGATGATTGTATAAATCTTTTTTTCGTCCTATATAATCATCTGGAAATTTATTCTATACATGTATGTATGTATGTATGTATGTATGTATGTATGTATACATTCAATTAATGAATTAAAATACTGTTGAAAATTTTTTTTTTTAATAATATGTATCTAAATTTTATTTTATTTACCTTAATTTCTTCTTCTGTCATATCATCTGCCTCACCCAAATTTAATTCTGCCAATAAAGTATGCTGTCGTACATTGTAACCTCCATCTTTCTCAAACACTTTAGCTGTTTGAATTGATCTTTGACGTGGTGATGTCCAAATCTATTATTATTATGAATATAAAATATAAAAACCTTTTTTTTTCCTAAAAGGAAATCAAACTTTTTGAAATAAATAATATAATTATATAGATAATAACTGTCAACGGTCTTTCGTAATCGCCCCATCCTTGTTCGATTCTTTGTTTCCTTTCTTTTTCTCTTAATTCTAATAAAAATTTTTTTAATTTATTAGCATAACGTATTCCAGCCGAATTTAACCCTGGATCAAACTTTTGTGATAAATCATTCGTTGACTCGCCGCTCTATTGTAATAACAAGATTAACATAAGTGATTTATACAAATAAATGGATTTATATATGTGTATCTCTCTGTATACCCGTGCAAAATAAATTATTCTTGTTGAAATATGTAAATTCATTAAATAATAAACGATTCGTGACTAAAAAAGAAAATAAATTTTTTTAATAATAATTACATCAATACCATTAGAATCATCACCACTATTATTAATTACAAACCTGGAGATAACCTTTAACATTATTTACAATGATTCTTTCACCAACGTTAATCATCTTGACAAAACTATGTGCCATGTTAGAAATTGGCTCATATAGCTCTACATGATTATTGATACGAGTCTGTTATAATAAAGTACAGTATATATATTATTAAATTATAAACTGATAATAATTCATCTGTAAGATCATAAATTAATATCATAGATTATTATTATTATTACCCAATAATCTTTAACTGCTTCTTCTGGATCCCAACCAATATACTAGTAAATATATATATATATATTAATATAACAATAATAATAATTGTTATTAGTTATTAGCTATTAGTTACATTACTTTTAATCAATTGATTAATTAAAATAATTATTTACATCTGGAGAAGTAATTTTTACACCTCTAATATTTGCTTCGATAATCTCGGGTTTTTCACATATTGATTCTTATATTAAAATAAATATGACAAATTAAAAAATAGTTATTAAAAAAAAATATTCTTTAAAAATCATATATGAATAACATTTACCAATAAAAAGAGGCTAGAATCAATTAATTCAACATATATATATATATATATATATTAATATAAAAAAATCCCATTAAAAAAAAACAAAGTATACCCAAACACCAATGAAAAATCACATATATACGTGTATATTACGATTGATTAGAACATCACTTATTTCTTTACGTCTTTCTTCTGTCGTATTACTGGCATCATAAATTCCAACCTGCCCTTCTTTTTCCAACCAATCAATCAAATCTTGTAAACAATCTGTTGCAATTTTATGTCTTGCTTCATTTGATTCTTGATTTCCTATATTTCACACATACATATGTATAAATATTTATGAATATATATAATTTTAGCAATTAATAAATTGGTATTGATTACACATATTTATAACGGATGGCAATAATTCTTGATAAAACATACTAGGATTGAAAAAATCCTGAGGTAAACTTGAAGCTGTTCCCACAACTTTTCTTCTATAGTTTCCCACACTAAAAACTTTAGTTGGCACGCCTAACCATTTAAGATAACGATGTAAAGAACGAGCTAAATGTGTCTTCCCTCTAGCTGGCAAGCTTTAAGAAATTATCGTTAGTGTTATTAAAATGAAATATTGTTGAAAGGTGAAATGCTGGCTGATCTTGAATTGGTTATTTACCCTACTGTAATAATGGTTATTCTACCTGCATGAAACAAATGCACAGGTTTGGGCTCAATTTTATTTTGATTTTGTTGAGAATTCATTGTAAAATTTAAAATTTATAACCAGCTGACAGCTGACAATAAATATTGTTATCAATTGCCATCTATAAATCATACAAATTAATGATTATCATAAATAATCATAAATAGCGATTATCATCAAATATTTCTTTTTTAAAAAAAAAGATCCAAAACAAAGTTCATAGATTTATTGACAATTTGCATATCTCAACAAATGTTTTAAATGAACATTGTATTATATATATATATATATATATATATATTGTTATTATTAAATTAGTTTAGTTATTATATCAATCAAAACAAGTCAATTGTTTACATTCTCATTTATCAACAAGAAACCATCATACAAACTCGAAAAAGAACCCAACATAGATGAGTTGATTACAACGACTTAAACAACATAATCCAATTTCAAACCTTCAGGAAAATGAATTGACAACAACAACTACTAAGGTTAATTACTCCGTAGTTGAAGACCATAACTGCCAATGGCACAATAAGAGTTGTTTACGCTCATTTTCAATTTTTATTTTTACATTGTTGAGAGCCCAATTTTTCCACTCGACAAACAAAGAGATCAAATAGAAGATTTTAGCAAATAATTGACAGTTGTAGGCGATTAACATTATTGAAAAAGAGGCAAAATAACTTGAGAACTTACACTAGTGCTCTCATAGGTGAAGTTAGATTAAAGAATAGATAGATAGATATCGTATTCGTATTAGTAATAGTTTTAATATAATATTAGATTATAAAGATCTTGATAATGTCAAATTTTTAAAGTAAATTTCATTCTAAAGCAAAATTAGAGCTTGAGATTACTAACAGATGCAACGTTGATTCCCAACGTAAAAGAAAATTTGACACGATCCTATTATTATATAAATTAGAAAAAGTATATCCACTCGAATATTATATAGACCATTAGAACACAATGACAAAGAAAATAAATACATGGGGTCAAATGACCCAAAGATTTCAAGTTTTTAGACACTCTTCATGCTAAAGTTGACTTTCAATTTGAATTTTGCATCTTCCAACATAAGATAGAATTAAAAATCCATTGAATGAATATGATTCCTTTCATCAGAAAATAATAAAGGTCCAGAACGCTGCAAGAAAGGAATGCTAATAAAAGTTATCTCAATTGCTGCAAGGATACAATGAGGAAACACAACTTTCATTAGAATCAAATATTGCGTGCAGCAAAAGCAGAACACCATAGCTTGTTTCTTTATTGTGAATTTTATTAATAATAAAAGGCAAATTATATCCTCTTCGAATGGTATAGGTAACTGTTTGGGTATTTATTTAATTTCCAACCTGCATGAAAATGAATCTCGCGCCATCTCTAAAAAATTCAAAGCCTAGTTAGATCTCATTATTGGGATGGACTGATTTCTCGCAATGCCTATAATCTTAATATAGCTTTTATACTAATTTGTGTGCCCACCATTCCTCCATCACTATGTTATCATGTCAACAACGATTTGAATGAAAGATTTCTTATTAGAGCTTATTGTCGTCAAAGTATCGGAACAAAACAGAGGACTCATAGTACTAAGTTTAATATGTATTATTTAAGCCTCTTTTAAACTGTATTATAACTATTATCCCCAAATGACTAGTAGCATTAAAGAACAAGAATAGTTTGCAATGCAAAAAAATCATCACTTTAGAATAAGATCATGTCAAAATGTACAAACAAACATACTGTATATCTAGAATGCATATCTTTTTTTAGGCTTTAGAGTCACAAAAATGGTTTAAAGATAATAGGATAAATAAGGATAATATAGCCTCCTGTAGGTTGTTTTCCGATAAGAAATCATTTTTTATACCCAAAATCCAATTAAAAGTACGACGAAAATGTAAACCAATCGTAATTCAAGGTATGCGGAAAATGAAAAGGAATCGTTTTTTGGTTAGATTTATTTTAAGCTAAAAAAAATATATAGCATAATCATTTAAAACCACACAACAATGCCACAGGGGCTTGTCTCAAATCCCCAAAGCGCCATTGTGTATTTTTTCTCAAAAATCATTCACAGGAATTAACTATATATAATTAGAGAAAAAACAATGTATTTGGTAGGGGAATTGTTGCAGAATCTTAAAAAAATTTTATTTTAATGGAATAAAAAATAGACATAATAATGTATTTCCTACAAAAATCATAGGAAAGAAATCAATCTAATATAAAATTTTATTTTTACAAACAAATAATCCTAAATTCTTTATTAAATTAGATCAATTTAAAGTCAAACTCCGAACAAATCAATAAATTCAATTTGAATAGCATGGTGGAATTTCTCTTTATCACATTTATCACTTTGTGACGATCTCAAATTTATGTTGTGTGACTATATAATTT
>CAUDNR010003157.1:54159-65736 GCA_958430865.1 Entrophospora sp. SA101 | reverse complement strand
GGAAAACGCAATATTAGAGCATTTAGCAAATTTTTAAATGCATATGGTATTACTGCCAAAAGATTGAGAAAAATAGGAAGTAAACATGCTTCTAGAGTTCATGGTAGTCAAAATCCAACGGCCCAACATCTTAGTTTACTTTGTAGGATTGCAATGAGGCATAAGATCGACCGTTTTGATTCTGGAACATATTATGCTGAGGGTGACACTTCTTCTGATTCCGATACCAATCCTGATACTGAACCCGAACCTAAATCCCAGCCTAAGAATAATAATCCTTTTGATGCCCAAATCGCAGAAATAGATTCTATGTTAGCAGAAATGCGAAGTTAGACTATGTGCCTAAGGCACTAGCTCCGCTATTAGTATCGGTTCCAGTGGAATTCCCAAATAAAACTCTTACATTGCTTGATGGAACTAGTTATGAGGTTAAGTGTAATTGAGAATATCAGGAAAATCCATAGATATGCCTAAAATTAATTATCCGAACATTAGCTGTTTTTTCCGATTAAAGATATAGAATATATATTCTTGAGAATGGCGCAACTATTGCAGAGCGATGACCCAAAGAGTCTAAATATTTTTAATTTACCAGAGTTACTTGAAAACATATTCAGTTTCTTAGCTGAGAATAAAGCACTCTATCCTACTTTATTCGTCAACCACCTTTGGTATCACTGCGGTGCTCCTATTCTATGGCGAGATATTGATTTTTTCATAGATTGTCAAGGAAACACATATAATAACAATTCATCTGGAGATCTTTATTGGCGATTATTGAAGTTTAAAAGAGTTATGTGTGGAAAGATAAAGCCACTCTATTGTTCAAAGATGGTATATCTTAGTTTGGAAGGTTTAAAAATCTCGGATGCTTTGATCAGTGCAATTCTGCATTCATGCCCAGATATACGTTTTCTTATTCTTAATCGAAGTTATGGTTTTACTAATATACCAATTATAGAAATTGCAAAATTTTGTCCGAAATTAATACACTTAAGTCTTAATTCATGTATATGTCTCACTAATCGATGTATCACTGAAATTACTCGCTCGTGCCAAAAACTTAGACATCTTGAGCTTGGTGATTGCTCGATTAATAATAAAGCTGTCGAGGAAATAGCCCGCAATTGTACTAATTTGAAATATCTTAGTTTGAAGGGATGTAAAGGGGTTAGCGAAGAAGTGATGAAAAAACTTAATTCTAAAATTAAAATCGAATACCCTAATTATTCAGATGGAAAATGGTCCGATTCTGATCTACCTCTACCTATTCCAATGTTTACCGATACATTATTAGATGAAATAGATTTCATTTCCACATTCAGTAATTGTATCAGAGATATTGGCGGGATTAATCTTAATCATTCATGGTTTACCAATAATTTTATGTAGTAGCAGAGAATGGGTAATTATTTACCGAGTTATTTTTTCAGTTATAATATATATCATTAAATAATATTTGACATGGTTTTCATAAAAACAATCGTAGAGGGGAAAATCCCAGTAAAAGCGTTAATCGATACAACATCTAAATCCAATACTATTAGCAATCGCTTGTATAATAAGCTTGAAGAAGATTATGGATTAGAAGGTATATCCGGTGATGATTTGATAGGCAAAGAAATAAAATGCTTAGATTTGCAATTTCGGTATAAAGGAAAGTGGCGAAGCTTAGATGGTACCGAAGTAATAGATTTTCAAATTCGCAAAAATCCATCATTTGATTTGGTGCTAGGACGGGATTGGTTATGGATGCGCGAAGCAAAAATTAGCTTTGGATTTTCTCTGGAAAATTGTACGCGCTATGCTAAAATTGAGATAGATGGTATGAGTATCCCATTAATCGAAGAAGATAGCAGGCCCACAGGCGACTCTTCGACTCATAAAACCAGCTCTACTAAAAATAACTCATCTTTTGCAAAGCAATGGGAGTTTGTCCCTAATTCAACAGAGTCTAAACCTGGTCTAGCTCAAGAGGGAGTTATGAATATAATTAACAAAATTCTCTCAAATATCGAAGATAATGTTTCCAAAAATAGCAGTACTAGCAATAAAAATAGGGTCAAATATTCCACGGATTTTGATACTTCTTCCAATTCAGATATTTCAGACTCAAGTGATTCTTCGTTGTCTAGATTGCGATCAGAGGTTGCAAATATGCATAAGACTGCATCTGCAAAGAAACATCCTATTAAGCGAAGATGTTGCAAAGTAAAAAGAAAATCTAATCAATTATAACAACTGGTGCGAGTGGAAGGTCTTTGAATCTTTTTTCAATATGAGCTAGAATTTTTCTTGATCTGCTATTAATTCTCGAAAAAACTGTTTATCTTCCTCTGTAATTGGAAGACGAATTTCTTCAGGATTGAAACCTATATGTTTGTTATAATAAAATAATATATTAATTGCAGAAAAGCTAAATTAAAATCACGTGTGCCGATCACTTTGCTAGAAAAAAAAATTGAATGTATCTAGTACTTTAATATAATACGTCATTATACATAGGATATTAATATGTCCCGCAAATCTAGAAATAACAGGCGTAAAACTCAAGGTAAATTTACCACAAATCCTACTCAGTATATACAATTTCAAAACCGGAATAAATATATGCACGTTATGAAAGGAGAACATATAATTATCATAAATAGAAATACTCAAGATACGAAGCGGTATTCAATTATGAAGAGGTATGTAGATATCTAGAGATAAATAGTATTGATTTGGATATTAAAAATATGTATAGGAAATAATTGGATTCCATATTCGATAATGTGAGGATCATAGAGTCTCTGACTCATATTTTTTATTTGTAATACATTAATAAGGTGAATTTTCAGGTGTCATAGTAGTTGTTCGACCTTCTTCTTCACTAAAATCGCTATCCCCTTCTTCAGAATGATGTGTAATCTTAAATAAAGTACATGCGATTGCGGTCTGAAAGGAATAATAATTTTATTTTTTTTTTACCGTTACATACTCATAAAGAAAAAAAGACCTACCCTAAAAGTTAGCAACGTGTGGATAAGCGAGTAAACACCACTTGGCGATGTTATATGCAAAGGGATTGATGCTCGTTCAATCAGACAATACTCAAGGATACCCGAATCCTTACGCATAGCATAAAGTTCCATCACATCACCTATAAAATTTGTCTACTGATGTATTATCAAAAGACTCGATTTCTGAATGGGAATTTTAAATCATATACCTGCAATATTGATTGTAAAAATACTCAACAAGTGCCTTATAGATGGCTGGTTGAATACCCTTTTAAGTTTGGACTCTTTTTTTGTAGTATCAACAGAATCCTTTGAGAAACGTATTAATTTTTTGTGGTCTCGCCGACGCTTAAGTTGAGTAGAATTAGGGCGACCAGTTTCAAGGTATACAATCTCTAATTCTGCATTACTCCTCAACTGCGCAACGACCATGTAATCAGCTCTTCGTGCAATTTTTCGGGATCCCTTTCGTAATGCACTAGCTGAACTTACCTCCTCGCCCCTTATTTCAAGAAAAAAAAACATTAACAATATTACCCACCAACCATTGAAAAGCGACATTTCAGGCTTACCATAAACCCCAAGCAATCGGATTTCCTGGTAAATCGCACATTACAATATTCAATAGCGGTCCAATTACCTCACATACATAAGAACCCTCATTTATCTGTGGTTTTCCATTTGCAATAAATGATCCATACTTTGGCGATCTCCAAATTCTACCCCTATAAGAAGTACTGTTAATTGATTTCTGATAATCATAGATTACTTTCTACGAAAAAAAAATAATAGACTAACAATGCTTCCAATATTTGTCTCGTTATTTCTTGTAGTTTTTTGGTCGATCCAACCATTTCCCATATTCAACATTGCTTAAATTCTCAAACTCACCTGAACTATTCTTCGTTTCTTCGTCCTGAATATACTTCTCACACATGTCCTTTATCATTCCATTTTGGTTTAATCTATATTTTTGAAATGGCTCCCGAAAAACATCGCAAAACGACTGAGGCATATTTGTGAATGGCTCCGATGTAATATCAAGTACTCCCGAACATAACGGATGATCATATTCAAGGTTTTCCGCCTTTACGTTCTGGAGTTCTGTTTCAATTCTCCCCCACATAGCCTTTTCACGACCGGCTCTCTCTTTTTTACACTGTCCAATATCACATTTCAGGGAACGTATATTTTCATTTGCTTCTTCATACCAATCCACCACATCGATTGCTAGAGCATTCACCTCCATAAGGGAACATAAATCGTCAAAAGCACCTCCAACCCAAAGTATGGTTAAAACTAGTTACTAAACGTTGTAAATAATAAAATTCACTAAATAAAATTGCGCGGATCAGATTAGGTTTCCGTTTTCATATAAGCCATCAAAGTACCAGAAGAAAGTTTAACTATAATGAAAGTAGTCCAAGGTGTAAGTGTGTACAACTAGCTACTGCCATGCGGGAAGTAGTATTACTACCACAACGGACATTAGCCCATTCACTAGAATGTATACTACCATTGCACTTCAATCAGTATAGTCCATTTCAGGAAACCTAAAAATAACGACTCATCATATCCGCCAACGTGTTAAAGATCTTAACTTACTCGCTGTTTCAAACTCTCGCCAGATCCAAAACTTCGAAGTCTCTCTAAACGTTCATTATCGAAATTAGGAACCTTTCTCAATGCATTTTCTGATATTGATATGAATTTTTGTATCATTCGTTCACGATCACCAGTCCATCCATCCGACTCCACACATTTATATAAGGCAGATACAACTGTAATGGCCGATACTGGGACGAAATTTAATAAAAAGTTTTCCATGACTTAAGAATTCGAATAAAAATATAGTTTTTTATGTTAAAAAAATGTTAGATATCGAAATACAAAACCGTTAATAAGCAATTAACGTAAATAGATTCGATATACTGTCCTTTTAAAACGTTTTCGTTCATCTCTTTCTACGTCTTCTTTCAGTTCTACAGAATGAGTATAATGCAGATGAATAAAGAATGTTTTTACGCCAAAAATTTCCCACACAAAGAAAATGAATGTACATGAGGTAATTAATCAAATTTGGTAAATCGCACAAACATGTATGCAATATGATCATGTATCACACATATTGAAATTCTAAAAATAATTTTCATTACATAGCCACATTATATTCGTACAACATATTGATTATCTGATTGATTGATTATGCAGAGGGATGATCAAAATTTAATTCCCTTCTTTACAATTAGAAAAATATGAAAAAGACACTCAACTATTCATACCCACATTTAAGAGCGGAGCTCATACCAAGGCATAGAAAGATCCCGTAAAATATATGTATGAACTTCCTTTTAATTTTCACGAAGAAGTTACGGTCAGGGAATTTATTGGAGGTAAGTATACACTTATATACTTGAAAAAGTGGATCGCAGAAGATCAGGGCCATGGATTAAATGAAAGACTTAAAGCGCATACAACAGGTACATAAGTGCCATGATTCATAGAAGAGACAGAGTCTCGAATCTTCGATTCATCGCCCAATGGCCTGCTCTGCAATAAAAATAATGTGACTTTTTTCGTTTATGGCGATGTGATGATAATATTCAAAGTGGATGTATCAAAGAAGTCAGACGCATCAGATATCGGTATGGATATTCTTACTAAAAATGCAAATCAACAAAAGTTTTTTTTATAAATCTTTATTATTTTTGCATAAATAGGTGTGAACCGAAGTTCACAGTGGCGCAGTAAGACATATTTCTCAACCCCTAAACGAGATTTCGATTCGCTTTCAAAGTTTTTGCTATTATATAATCAATATCATCCAGACTTAATTTCGAAATAGCTGATGCGGAAAAAGATCGAACTCGCCCTATCAACTCCACACCAACACTATTAAAAAGTTTATAAATTTTCCTAGCCTTTTCCTTTCTTTTTCGAAGATTGACCTCCGTAATTTTATCAACAGTCTGTTCCCTAATTTTATCATTAACGAGGGCATTGGATGCATCCTCATTATTAGATTGTCGATAATGATCAAACCATATTGTTAGGCCTTTCCCGAAATTGTAATAACAACGAATCACATCTTGGGTCGTTTTTTGATTATTTTCTTCAGCGTAGGTAATCTTATTATACAATTCAAGAAAATTAACCGAGTCTTTGTTTATTATAGGGGCAGATTCTGACTGTAAGATGATAGTATTTCCCGAAGAGACTTGCTGAGAAGCATCGGCTGATAATTCTTTGATAATTTTTTTTAATGTAGGTGATTCTATCTTCTTAACCAGTTTCGCTTTTTTACTGGATGATTTATCTACAGTGGTAGATTTATTAACGCGTTTGGATGGCAAAGTACTTGTAGTCGATGTTTCAGGTATGTCAGATTCTTTGTTTTGTGAACGATTGTCATCAGATGGGTCTTCTGCGATCGTATCTAGGTGTGACGGATCATTTTCCAATGTGTTGGTTTTTTGTCGAGAATAATTTTCTAATGATCCATCAATACTCATAGCATCTTGGGATGAAAAAGATCGTACTTCTGATACTTCAACGTCCTGCAACTCCGATTCAAAAGATTTAGAACAATCACGAGCAGGACAAATTTCTATACCATTTGTGATACTGTTTTCAAGACAGGTACGATGAAATATATGACCACATGGTAGAGCTGTAAATGGCTTTTTTATTAGACTTAAAAAAAAATTTCTTCATAACATATTGAGCATGAATCTAGTTCGGGAATTTCGATACCACTTGCAATAGCTTCGGGAGTGCAATTTTGAAGAATATTTAATGCAAGAGTTTTTAGACATGAAATGCTCATAACTGTAATTTTATGATTAATGGTACATTTACGGGAAATGTGCTTTGTTTTTATAATGTTAGTAGTTCTGTAGGTTAATAAATTAATAATTTCGGGGCAATATTTTGGATGTATGAATTAATTTATGTGTCAGAGACACTAGCTCCGCTATTATCTATGGGCGATCTCGGAATATGAAATCATAGTAATATTAGCGATCAAATAAGGTACGTTCCACAATATATTACTCAAAGCTTGTAGCACAAAGTACTAAAAATTTATGTGTCAGGCATGGAATGTCATTTCTCCAGAAATAAGACATTAGCTCCGCTATCCAACCTCTTCATTTATCGCATACATATTAGAAAATGTTTGACTATCTCCTATTGCAGAGTAATGACCTGAAGGGTCTACATCATGCATACTAACATCACTGTCGTTTTGAGACAAGGGTATATTACCAGAGACAGCTACTTCGCGATTAGAAACAACATGGCTCTGATTCATTTCTGAAGAATTATTTTGTGCTTCATCTATGGCCTCATAAGGTGGTGGTTGAAGAGATGATGATTCGATAGAGCCAGAATGGCCAATATTTTGTTCAGGATTTTCCACACCAGGATTGTTTGTATTAGTGTTTATAGCATCACGGGGTGGAGATGGAGATGCTGACCGTCTACGACTTCTTCGACTATCAACGGAAGTTCTTCGGCTTCTTCGATTATCTGGCAATGTTTGACCTAATTCATGTTCAACTTCCCCAGTAGATGGTGCGGGTGTATTATTCCCCCAAATTCTACGTTGTCTACGATTAGAACTATTAATGTTGCGGATTTTATCAAATTCATCTTCAGGCCTCTTCCAAAAATGCGTACGAAACTCATCAAAGTATTATGCATCCATTCGACTTCTTCGTGCTCTTCGATTCCCTGCCATATAATCACACATCAACTAATTGACATAAATTATTAGTCATAATAGCTAAGATGTAAGCAAAAAAATTTGGTCGATTACCTGCTAACTGTATATATCTGGCTTCGAG
The DNA here is from genome assembly GCA_958430865.1 of Entrophospora sp. SA101. NCBI lineage: Eukaryota > Fungi > Glomeromycota > Glomeromycetes > Entrophosporales > Entrophosporaceae > Entrophospora > Entrophospora sp. SA101. Next base: position 57,887 of record CAUDNR010003157.1, on the reverse strand, counting down.
GTCATTGACTGAGAAGGCGGGAATTTTCTTTACATTAAAGCTCGTATTATGTTCTTGATTAATTCTGGTTGCGATGCTATCCCAAAATCTGATTCGATTCCTTCCAAAATTATGATATTCTTCATTTCTATTTCTACGCTCATCAATGAGGATACGTATTTGAGTATCAGTCCATTCAACCATTTTTATTGCAGAGCAATGAGGCTTTGCCTCTACGATATTTATCCCGACAATGAATATAATGCGAGAAGGTGGGATTTTGTTGCTTTTATAAGTGTATCTTAAGTATTTTGGCAGTACTTTAACCATACTTTAACCATACTTTAACCATACTTTAACCATACTTTAACCATATATCCATGATTATGTTAAGATATATGTGCTTGGTACTAGTCCGCTATTGTAAAATTTATTGCTTTTCCAACCACACTTCAACATTGTTTCAACCATGTTTTAACGGTATAAATCTATGGATGTTCATTTACTTTTTTCACGTGCTAAACCGCGATTTCCTTGATCCCGTGCCGGTTTACTTTTCAAATATCTCGTGACTTGTGATCGATAACCCGATTATCTTTACCTATAAATGATGTAATAATTCGAGACTTATTTCTACAAAACTACGTCATATTTTCTACTCAAACTTTTTTCAAAATGTTTCGTGATTTAACTAAGAAGCTTCAAGAACAATTCCGACTTCCAAAATTTCCAAAGGAACCTATAGAGGAGAATAGGTAACATATGATTTTATCATAGAACTGTGATCCTTTACTTTAAGTCCCACTTAGTGTTAGCTCACATGAATTGCAGTTTACCTTTTAAGATTGGTTCCAATATATCGATAAAAAACTACAACAAATTTCTTGAAAGCCGTGAACTATCTGGGTACAAGCTTGAATATAATAACGGCAACGTTTTTATTATTGATATGTGCACACAAGAACATGAATATGTTGTTGCACTATTGCAAGATTATTTCAAAATTCCAAATGGTGGCGTTATTATTGATCCACCAATAATCGTTTTGGGTCAACCACGTAAGAAAATTCAAGCTTGCTTGATCTTTGACTTTTTATGGATTTTCTAATATCTTACATCCTTTTTATAGTTCATCCTTCACCAAATGCAGATGGACTTAGGATTGCACCGGATATTGCAGTACTTCCAAATGAGGCATACGTTCCAAGACCTCCCAATTCTGGACCTCTTAATCTTGGACCTCCCCCAAGCGACACAAGGGTGCATTGAATTTGGTGTATATTATCATTATCTGTTTTGTATACAACTTTCTAATACTTATATTTTTGTAGGGGAATCCTCATGCTAGAATAGTATGTGAGGTTGCAGTTAGTCAAAGTTACCGTGGATTGAAAAATAAGTGTGAACTTTGGATGAGTCAGCAGTACGTGAGATGTGTATTAGGAATAAAACTTTATGATTTGCAAACTACACGAAATACACATGGACGATTTAATCGATCAATGAAGGTATGTATCTGTTGACTATTTTATTGTAGTTTCGTAGTTGATATTCTAAAAAACTTTTTAAAATTAGGCTAAATTATGGAGACAGGGGTTACCAACCAGAAAAGTAATGTTAAACTGTTTAGAGATTCTGTTTATTTTATCTTTTCGATATTTACATGTATATGTCTAAAAAATAGTGGCATTTTGGGACAGTGCAAAAAGGTAGTAGTCAACCTACTGGATGTAATGCTCCGGGTAATCCAGCATATCAGATCAACATTCCGATAAGCGATGTGTTTTATGACCCACCTATTCCAGCTATTGGATATGTTCCACTGGTTTCTTATCCTCGTCCTGCAATTCTTGATGGTAATTTCACCATTGATCTTTACGAAATTCAGCGAGTAGTTTTGAAATGTCAGCCAAGATAATGAATATGTAATGTGTGTTAAAGTTTTTATAATAATCCTATTTGTTGACACTGCACTGCAATCTATAATACTTTGAACTTGTTTCATGTTCTTATTATTTTTTTTTGTATTTATCAATGCCCATATTAGGCTTATCTTTACTGTGCATATGCGTGTATGTGGGTGTGTGTCAGAAAAATAAAATAGAAAACATATTTAACAATGTGTGCACATGAGATTTTATTGCTTAATCATGGAGCATTTAAAGTTTTAGATTTACTTAATAAGACCCAATTCTCGAAGATGTTCTGGAACAGCTATATATGGATCTTCATAATACCAGACATATCTTAAAGCAATCCAGTTTTCTTCGCACAATTCTTTCTTGAGTTGATCCCGTGCTTGCTGTTTAATAAAATTATTGGGATCACCATTATGAAAGAATTCGATATATTTTTCATGTTGCACTCCTTGTACTTCAATTGCAAAACCATATTCAGGATAAAATATATCAAGTTCTAAACCTGTGGAATGTTCTGGTGTTTTTAAGAAATTAGGACAACGTATCTTAGATGGCGGTCCAAGATATTTAGAAACAATTTCATGACATAAATTTTCATATTTATTTCGACAAATTGGACACCAGGTATTTCGATCTTTAATAGAATTAAGTGTTGCATGCCATATATGTCCTTTAACACATTTCCATAATAGATTTGAATAGTTATTAAAATATGAGGTAGAGAGACACTCACCATTCCGACTAAATGCAATTTGCTTGGCTTGATCAATATCACAGGCGTATCGTCCAGAACAATGGGGACACCATGAATTTGCATTTTTAATACTATTAAATGTTGCATTCCATTCATACCCTTTAGAACAACGCCACAATAAAGCTGTCATGCTATTAATATATTTTTCAGAAAGACATTTCCCATTTCTATCATGCGCAATTTTTCTAGCATCTTCAAGAGTATATCGGGGTCTACCTCCTACACAATGTGGACACCATGTGTTTTTATTTTTTACACTCTCAAGACTAGCATTCCATTCATGACTTACAGCACAGCGCCATAATAATAGTGACTTACCATTAATAAATTTTTCAGAAAGACATTTTCCATTTCTAGTATGTGCGACTTTTATAGCATCTTCAAGAGTACAAGGCTTTCTATGCGAACATTTTATGCACCAATTTTTATTGTGTATAATATTATTGTAGGTTGCTGACCATTCATGACCTTTGGAACATCTCCACTGTAATAATTCCTTGGTAGCTGTACATTGGATAGAAAGACATAATCCACCTCTATCTATAGCAATCTTTCTAGCAATTTCAAGATGAAAAGAATGCCGACCTGCACAAACAGGGCACCAAGTATTCCTATATTTTATTCTATCAAGTGGAGCATCCCATTCATGATCTTTAGAACATTTCCATCTCAATGGTGTGGAAATATTAATATATGTATCTGAAAGACACAAACCATTACGAGCTCTGGCAATATTACAAGCATCATTTAAGGTTATTTTTAATCGCATTGAGATTAGCAAAGTTTTATATAAATAAATTTCTGTTCAAATTCTACACAAAAAATGAATTCAGATATCTAGAGTATATAGTTATTAAATCAAATAGGTCTAAATCCCTAAATACGATATAAATCACATATAACTTCTATAAATACTACAAATAGGTTATATAAGATAGATGGCTAGCTTAAGTGAAAGACGTGGAATCAATTGTACCGATACTGAATGGGTTGAATATTTGGAGATGAGTATTGTTTCATTGAATGAGACTCCTACTGATTGGATGGAACGGATTTGGGAACGTCTTACATATTTT
>CAUDNR010003157.1:36720-51271 GCA_958430865.1 Entrophospora sp. SA101 | reverse complement strand
ATAGTGGAATGCTTGTTAATTTATGAATTTCTTGGGATTTATGGACACCCTTCTTCCAAAAATGTAATATAGTCTGATGTTGTGATTCTAGATCTGATGATGTCATGGTTACAGCTTTATTTGTGATAATATGATAATAAAATTTTTTAAAAACTGTATTACAAGTAAGAAAAAACAATAACAAACGTATGTGTAAAATGCAATGTGATATTATTGTTTACGCAAAAAGTTATCACGTTTTAAATCACATGGCTTTTTGGCCAATTATTTTTGTAACACAGTATGTAAAATATTGTGCAAATAGCTAGTAAACTTTTTAAAAATTATTTTTACGTTTCAGTTCGATACTTGACCAATATTTGACAATTAATTGCGAGGTTTTATAAGTATCCCTTTGAAGATAAAAGAAACAACATTTACTAAGCTCCCAAAATGTGTTAAAACATGACATCTAAAGTTGGCTCTAATCTAAAGTTTTTTGGAAAATTTCCGGAAATTTTTTTTTTGTCTTTTAAAGATTATAAAATTACCAATAATTAATTGAATCTTGTGGAACTTGAGTATGTTATAGAATTCATTATGAAAAAGATTTTTTTGTTATTACACAACATCGACTTGGTTAGTAAAATAATGACTTTTTATATCACAGGAGTTATTCAATTATTTTCACCGATCATCAGGTGAAGTGATACTTTTTTCCAGTAACTGTATGTACACATTATTATTATAGTATAAATTAAAATTAATTTTTTCACACTAATTTTAATTTTGCTTGTTTATTTATTCACAACATAAAACATCAAGATCGCATGGATCATGTAAGGATCGTGAAATAAAATATTTAAGAAAGATAACCAACGGTTAATTAAAAAACATCACGATCACATGGATCATGCAAGAAAACTCTCCAAACCATTTATATTTAATCAAGCACAAGAAAGTTAGTGTGTATTAAAAAATTGAAGTTTTTCTTTTTTATTATTATTATTATTATTATTACAAGTAAAATCAAAAAATTTTTGAGGGTGCATATTTTTATATAAAACGCGATTAAATTCGTAGATATTATTAGATTGGCATTTTTGATCACACCGATTTTATTGCATTATTTTAAATGTTAACTACATGTATATTTTAAAATCTTTATTTATAGCTGTATAATGATTTTTTTATCACATGTACTTTCCATCATCAATAAAATTATCGAATCCACCTCCAATCAAAAATTCCGGATCATCACCAGGACCCAATCCACCAGGAATTATACCACTTGCAAGTAAATTTTGACTCTGCAAAAATTAAATAAATATTAATAATAGTAATAATACAACCTTATTATTATGATTATTACTAACGACATCTGACCTTTGAGAGATATTCCTTGGTACGACCAACATATTTATCTGTTCTAATGACATGTTCATTAACGCTAGTAGCTTTAGCGATTTCTTCTTCAAGTTTAATGATTGTATTTGTAGTATTGTAACGATCTGGATTATCATGGAATGACACCATACCATTTTGATCAGAATGACTAATAGTTGCAAATATTTGTTGAGATTCAATCTAATTAAAAAATAAGTAAATATAAATAAAAAAAATATCATATGAATGAATTATTTATATATGAAAATAAAATAGCTCAACTCACCATTTGTAAAACATAACTCTCAGCAATTTTATGTGCATCTGGGCCTTCCAAACCAACAGTATCAGCAATGTCAGCCAAAGACAATGTTAAATATGTTTGCGTTAATTGTTGGATATTTCGTTTATAAATTGCGTCTAATGTTTGTTTGGCTAATCCCAAATTATTATCCTAAATAAATATTTTTTTAAAATATATATATATATATTTATATTTATTTATTTAAAAAATTTCTTAATAGTTGTATATTTTTTTTTTTTTGAAAAAAAATTACTTTTTTGAAAATGTCTATGGACTGATTGAATTCATTACGTAATCTTTTCACACTTAAAGATTCAAATGCTGATGCGTAATCTTGATATGGTTGACATTGATTTTTAATTGAACGAAAAACTATTGAGGCTGTATATTTTGGAAGTGGTCCAATCTTTAAATAATATTTGGTTAATCATTAATAGGTGTGATTATTATAATAATATATATCCTTTAGAAGTAAGTATATTTAAATAAAAATCTTACTCTTCCACGCAACAATAGTGAAATCAAAACAAATTTTTTATAAGCTTCTAGTTGAATTTGACTGGCTATATTTGCAGGTGCAGAAATTACCTATAATAATTCATTGATTAATTTAATTCTTTCGTATATAAATTTTTTGTTTTCAAAAAAATTGGATATAATTACCAATTTTAAGAAATAATAAGCACGTTCATATTTCTTTAAACCTATATACACCATTGCACCATAATAATGATAAAGCAAATGGTCTTGATAAGTTATACCAGTTCCCTAATTAAATATTATTAGCAAATATAAAATAAAAATAAAATTCAAATAAAACATAAAATTGAAAAAATCAACTTTACCACTAATTCTATTTCTGTAATATCAGTATCTAAAATTTGAAGAGCTTGCTTATAACATTTAGAAAGCAGACATTCCTTCATATTGTAATCATGATTAATACAATTTAATCAATTAATACCATTTAATTAATTAATAAAATTTAGGATATAAAAAAAAGCTTTAATCTCATTGATACCTTGATAAAAATTTGATGAACGTTTGTCAAATGTTGGGGACTCGGAGCATATCTTAAAAGTGCATTCGCAATAGGTTTAATGGTTATGAGATTCTTAAAAAGTATTTTGATTTACGCAAATAATAATAATCAATAGATCTAAAACAATTCATTCATTCGCTCATTCATTTTTGATGTTATAATAATATTATTATAGATTATATTATTATTATTATTATTATTATTGTTAACTCCTTACTTTTTGGCGCGTCGCTGCTAATCTAGTAAGTCCTTGTATAACCTGGCGAACTATGATAATGTATAATTAATTGATGAAGATGATGAAGATGATGAAATTGACAGATAGTTATCTAGTTATGAAGATGTGTACATTTATCTGGTACCAATCGAACTTGATTAGCATCAAATACGGACAAGTATTGAATAATATATTGTATTAAACGTGTGGAATTTGAACTTTCAACATGAAATCGTGCAGCTCTAATAAATTCAATTTTTTAAAAAATAAAATAATTTATAAATTTATTTAATTATAAATTTATTATAAACAGTCTAATTTTTTTGTCAACTTACAGAAGATATGCGTAAACTAAACTGGAAGTACTAGGATCCAAAAGATCAAGAGGATCTCTATCGTCTGAAGTAGATTGTGCAAAAACTTGTGGTTGAACTTCTTTTAAGGTTGGAGCAATTCTTTTGCTAATAGTTTCGAAATTATCATGTTCTGCAGTAACAGTTGAGATATATTTTAATACATCATCCATGGTGTTTGGAACTTGTGTTTGTGGTTGTGCTGGCATTTTTGAAATAAGTTTTAAAATTTGATAAAATGAATATTTACAAAATTCAACTGTTGCACAACACAATCAATATCGATATTTTGGTATTATCTAATTATCATGTGATGTTTTATTTTATATCGCTAGCAAATAAATTTAATAGAAAACTTTTTATAGGTATATACTGACTATATCCACCCATAAAGAAAGCATCAAATATAAATCGGCTCTTTAAACTTAAAATTATGCCTGCAGCTCTAGTCGCTCATAGATAGCGCAGTGGAGGCCAAAAGTTCCCATTCTTTGAATTATAATAATAACTATTATTCTAATACTTCCCTTTTCCTCTCAGGAAGGTGTTTAAAATCAATTTGCTCCTCGCAAATAATCTTGGTTCAAAGATAATCGAGTGAATAAGTCAGTTCGATAACACATATTTCTCTTTCCAAATCTCTGAGTGTATATTCGCTATTACGGGAGAACATTACAAAGGAAATACAACTGATAAAAACTGTTTTATATCTACTAAATGTATTTTATTATCAGTTTCTTGATTGGAAGCGAGTAGAAATTTCTTCTGTGCAATATCATCATCGACACGTAGCTACGATAAATTTTACACAGAGTAGATGCTTGGAACATCATTATTCCTTTCTTTATTGAATGACTTTTTTTTAAAAGAAGACCTAAAGCCAAAATTGTTAAGAAAACGTAAATTCTTTTTTCCAGAAACTTCGAGCATTCACCGATATTTTTGACCCGCTACCCGAAAATTCCCACATTTCCTCGAGTCAAACCATCAACCATTATTAGCTTACCAAAATGGTATTTATTCTAACAAACGATTATTTAAAAGTCAAGGAATATCTCGTTGAAATTCTTCACGTCCTCTTGTGTCACTTGGTGTACAATTCACTCTCTAACGGGTCCTTCCGTTTCAGCAAAAAAAAAGTCCGTTATAGAGAGACCGTTATAATGTTATTATTATATAATGAAAATTTACTTAAAATAAAGCCATGATTATTATTATTCGCTAATTCTAATACATTTACTCGTTCAATACACTTATTCAATATTAATAAAGCTATCTAATGTTGATTGTTGATGTGAATCAAAATCAATTTTTCTTTTTATTAATGAATGATATAGTTGATGATATAAAAATGAGATAATGAAATATAAATGTATTGTTTACAATATAAGTTTCTTCGATGGTTACAGATACAAATAATAATTTAATTAAACCATATACCTTACTAAAAATAGTAATGATAACCTCTCACTTAATGCAAATCGAGATTTTTTTTCCTATTATCAATAATAATAATAATAAGTTTTTTTTTATCTTTGTCGCAAGTTTTTCAAATTTGTGAAAAGGGTTTAAAATCATGTGATATATGATCGCCGGCCGTTATCCCCAATGAAGTGGGGGGGATAAATTAATATTAATATTAATATTACAGAGTAAGATTTTTAAATAGCGGCTTTAATTCTCAGTTCGTTATAGAGTGAAGATCGTTGGAGTGATATTATACCAATACTATTATTATTAATATTAAGGTAAATAATAATGAAATGCAGGAAAATTTGGCCAATAGGACTGGTTTCACTATATTTAGTGACATGTCACGTAGATCAAACTATTATTATCAAATTACTAAAATTCATTTGATTATATTTTTGGAAATAATACAGTCAACTGAACTTCAACACATAACCCCCCATAATAATTTTATGATGTAATGCTGTTTTGAATACTTAGTGGACTAAAAAAAAAATATTCATTGTAAAGCTTAAATGGTTTGATAATGAATTTATTGTTATAAAAAAGCGGATTATTACACGAATTAACCATATATGTACATGGTGTGAAACTGTTAATAATTACAAAATCGGCTATAGGTGTAAAATTCGAATGCAATTTTACAGATTTAGCATTAGATTTTATACAACGTACAATAAAATGAATTTTTGAACTATTTTGTCCATCAAGAAAAAATCCGAAATTTTATATAAATTAGGTTATTATGAATTTTCCAAAATAAATTTTGTTTTGGCCAGCAAGAATATTACTATTATTTTTTTTTTTATATATATTAAACCTTTCAGATATACATACATACATACATAAATACATAATATTTGAATTAGAAAGTAATAAAAACATCTGGATGTTCTTTGAATTAAAATATTTGTAAATATGGATACTTCTAAAGAACATAAAATGATGGCTTCAAGCGATTACTCTTTCCTTGGTAAATTTTTTTTATTTTCTCGTTACATACATAACTGAGCAATCATAATGGATATTTTTTAATGCTAATAGTAATTTTAATTACTGTTTTGAAAAATTGCAGAAAGATCTGTACATGAAGTCTACATATGGATATGGTTTATAATCCATGTTTATCGGGTAATTTTAAAATATTTTATTGATTTCAAATTTATTTTTTATTTTTTATCTAACAACTAAACTTTAATCATATAGTGTGATAAATTTTCATCCCTTCAATGGAAGAGAATAAGAGCACTAGAATTAAAATCATTTGTCACAATTTTAATATTGCTAACATTACCATTTGAAGCATTTTATGACATTATTTTGGTGAATATAATTTATTTATAAATAATCATCTTATATTATATTTCGTAATGTTAACATTTATTTATTAAAATGGAATTGTTAGACCAAAATAAAATATACCGAAGGATTTTATTTATTTGTTCCGACCTACTCAATAAGGTCTAAACCAAGATGGTTATGGTCAGAAGAAGATCAATCATGGTGGACTCCTACTTTCTATACATTGATGGTTGGATTTAGCTTCCAAACGTATGTTTTTACATTATTTAATAACATAAATAATCCAATATTAACACATGTATTTAATTTATATTTTTAGTGGAACATTATTTCTTTTACAATGTTTCTGGAATTATCTTTCGAATTCAATTGCAAAGGTTTCATTTATGTCAAGAATTGAATTCAGTATTTATGTAATTTGGGGAGTTATCTCAGTAATCATGTTTCCTATATTGCCAGCTATATTAAGTGAGTATGAATCACTAATAGAGGTTGTTCCACAATTGGCTTATGCTTCACAGTTAATGATTTTAGCTATACTTGGAATAATTACACATTCGAGGTTTCAAAAATTAATTAACACAGTTAATATAAACAACAAAAATAAAGCTCATATCATTGCAAAAATCAGATATTTCATCGATATGAATAAATTATTGACTGGAAGTTTATTCATAATGAGTGCTAGTTTTTTCATATTAACAATTGATACTTTTATTGATTCTAGACCCATTAATTCTAGCAAATTAGCAAGGTGATTATTATTATTGTTATTATTGTTTACCATTATATATTTATTAATTTGTTGTTATTGTAAATATTGATAATAATTTTATTACTATTATTTAGTGATGTTTTAATAGCACATGTAAATTTTGCAGCAGTAATAGAATGGGTAATATTAATATTAATATTTTATCCACGTAAAGGGTTTGTTGGTACTGGTTCAGGAGGTAGTTCATTCAACACAAATTTAGGTTCTGCGGCCACTAATTCTGCTAAATTATCTAATATGCCACCTGGTAGTGGGGCTGGATATCCTCTCTCTCCAACCTTTAATAATAATAATAATAATAATAATAATAATAATAGTAATAATAATAATAATAATAATAATAATAATAATATTAATAATAATATTAATAATAATAATAATATTAATAATAATAATAATAATGAATATAATAATCTTGGCAATAAAAATTTAAATCGCAATTACAATAACAGTCCTGGATATGGAAATTTTGATCACCAAGGTCAACAACAACAACTACAACAATTAAAAAAGCAACCACAACAACAACAAACGCTACAAAATCAACGTAATTATAATCAAATACAATCAACAATACCAATATCACAAAACAACAATATTACCTCCTCCTCCTCCTCCGCCATCGCTACCACCGCCACCACCATCAATAACAATAAGCAACCATCTTCATCATTAAAACGTAATGTGTCAATATCAAAAGATGGTAAAGTTATTTACACCGAAACTAAACCATTAGGTAAAGTGGGTGGATTAGAATTTGTAGCAGTGGAGAAAGCTGATCCAAGAAGTATTCCCTCATATTATTTTATGAATGACAATCCAGTTAATAATGATGACAACGAATATCCATTGCCTAATAATAATGTTGTTAATAATGGTAATTATATTGGATCATCATCATCTGGTGATGAAAATCGAGTTATTAAAAAATCCAGTGATAATGAAGAGCCGGAACCAAGAAAATCTACACAACAGGAACGCATGTTGGTTTTACAAAGACAACGAGATGAGTTCAATTCTTCAACCATGCCAAAGAATAATTTATCGTCAATGAAAAATCAATTTGAAGTTCAAAACACCACTTATACAGGGAAAAGCGGCACTAGTAAAATCAATGAAGATGCAGCAGTTAACACAGCATCTTCAGTTAACTTAAATAGAAATGGAAGTGGAGAAGAACCTTATCATTGTCATCATTATAACCAGCAACAACAGCGACAGCAGCAGCAGCTACAATTACAGCAGCGGCAACAACAACAGCAGCAGCGGCAGCAACAACAACAACAACAACAGCAGCAGCAGCAGCAGCAGCAGCAGCAGCAGCAGCAGCAGCAGAGGCGGCAATGGGAGGAAAGTAATAATCAAACTCAAGATGGAAATGAATATTATTATGCAATGTAAAAAATAAATAAACATATATTAAATTTTAGAGGGGATATTAATTTAGTTATCACTTATTTATTAACAATATGTAAAATATTATTTTATATATATATATACATACATACATATACAAATATATTAATTAATAAATCTTAATTTAATTACGATTTTGAAATTACTTTTTGTTCAAATGATCAATAGAAAGGACAACTTTCTAAAAACTGGATTCGAGTTAATATTAACAGATGACTATTGGGATTTGGAAATTTTATTTTAATTCATCCCAAAGGATCCTGAAAATTATAGATAGTAGCTTATAATAAGTTGCCCCGAAGAATTGAGCCTAGCTTGATCGTTATAGTTGTAAAACAACTTGAAAATTTAGTTCCTTTTTTTTAAATGGTGGCACCAGTATCTTTTAATATGCAAAAAAATTTGTCTTAGAGGCAATGATGTCACAATTCCGATGCATCTATAAATATTTAGCTTACCAATAAAAATTTAATGTATCTATTGTTAATTATCCTTACTTGTCATTTGTCGTTTTTACAAATTCGGACAGACCAGAATCGTTGTCTTGTATCAAATTTTCTCTCTCAATATAATGAACAAATATGGCTGGTACAGAGCTCAGTTACTAGCCATACACGATACCTTTTTTTAATTTCATAAATGGTTGTTTGATAGGAGACTTGGAAAACTCCCATCTCCAAATGTAACAACTGTATTTGAATTTTTTTTGTGTGATTCGGTTACAAATCACATTCTAAGCTTCGTATATACTTACATTTTGTTTATGAAAACTATGTAAATGTTATCTACTTTGCTTCGAGAAACAACTGATCATTGAGTTTCCATCTGATTCTTTTTAGAATACTGGTACCAGATTGATAATCCGTCACTATTAGATTTTTTTAATTATCGTAAAGTAATCATGCAAGAAATCTTTGATGAAAAATTCAGTTATAGAGTAGATATTGGATTTTGGTGAGTTTTCAAGTACATATATTAAAGCATTTTTCATAATAATAATGATGAAATAGGATAGCATATCATCAATTACTGTCAACTTGCGGCAGGAATGACTTGATAAATGATTGTTTAGGCTTCAGGAAACTCTAGGGGGATATCATACCATCAGTTACCATTACATGTTTGCACGCTGAAATTGTTATTTTGAGAAGCTTTTCTGGTGTACTGCACTTATACTTGACGTCCAAATCCAAAATCCCATGAATTCGGTGACAATCACTAAATTTGTACTAGTTTCAATGTTCACGGTATTAGTATATTTCTGAGGGTTGGACTATACTTTGGGCGGCAAGTATAACTTTATTCATTATATTTGCTACAAAGCTGGAAAAAAGCTCTATTGACACAAACAATCTTTGAGTCCAGATATAAATAAGGATATGGATCAATAATTTCTGATTATGATGATAATAAAACTCAAGTTGATGACAGAAGTAATAACTTGAAATTGAAGTTAATAGCTCGAAAACTATGAAGAAATTTCTATTGAGGAGGTTTCTCAGCATGCTTGTCACACTTGAAATGTTAGAGTGGTCTGTGGTTGATTATAAGTTTTTTGTCAAGGCAGGCCGGAATGGATGATTTTAATAATACTATTACTATTAATTTAATTTTTTAATAATTTCTTTAGAAAAAAACTGTTGTATGTGAAATTGAAATTATGTGAAATTGAAATATTATGGAGTGGGGTGAAATTCTGATTGGCTAATTTGAATTTCACGCATGTAAATTTGAATTTCACATATGTGAATTGCAAATTCACATAATTTCATTTTCACGTACAACAGAACTATAAAAAACTGACATTGAATCATTTTGACTTTTTAATAATTCTGTTGTACGTGAAAATGAATTCGCAATTCACATATGTGAAATTCAAATTTACATGTGTGAGATTCAAATTAGCCAATCAAAATTTCCACCCTACTCCATAATATTTCAATTTCACATATATATAGATCAGAATATCGCAACAATGTCTTATTACGAAAGTAAGCATGGTCATGAATCTTATTTTCTGGCAATATATTATTAGGTGAAATACTTACCTCAGTCATATGAGTGTGTGACTTTTGGTCACGCGGTATAGCAATGAAATGCTTCTTAATTGTATCGATTTGCACATCAGTTAACTTTGAGAGTTTATTTGCACTATAAGTTTTAATTCGCTTAATTTTATCATCTCCAATTACGCTAAATTATTTGTATATAGGTTTAGTTCTTTGAGTTCTTTTACGCAAACTTACACGAGAAATACCTGAAAGATACTGTAGCATTTCATCATAAATCTGCCCACTTGCTAAATCATAGGCTCTCTTATCATTTCTTTGGTTTTCGGGTAAAATATCATCAAGTCTTTTTTCGAAATGCTTTCTATATTGGTACCAGCTCGTAATTTCTTCCACCTTGGCTCGTTTAGTATTATTCTCTGCCAAGCTTATTTTTTCAAATAGATGGACCAATTCGATTGCAAGTGATTGCTTATCTGTAGAATTTTTATCAACATTAACAACTTTAACGGTATCTTCCATTAAAGGTTCTATTCTTAATTCTTCTATCAAAGGCTGTACGTCTATTTCAGGGATTTTTGTTTTCTGTAAGTCTGTATTTTGTTCTGAGGATTCTTCAGGTAAATTAGGAGTGTTAGGAATAGATTGCGATTCCGAAATTTGTTTGACGTGTAATACATCATGAGATTTTGGCGAGCTATCCGAATATGAGTTTTGGGCTTGAGAAGCGGAAGTTTCATTATTCTGTAATAGCTTCTTTTCCCGATTCCTTTCTCTTATTTCGTTACAAATCTGTTCATTATGTTTTTCATTCAGAAAATTATCAATCCTTTTACCTTCAGATGATTTAGACTTTACACATATAGGTGGTATAGTCAAAGATGAATCAGAGACTTGAGACTGATATTCGTCAGAATTTGAAACATTATTGGATACATCAGATGCCGGAGCATCCTTATTTTGCAAGACCGCCTGTTCAGAGGTGTCATCAGTTATATCAGATACCGGGGTATCACCACATTGTAGCACTATCTGTTTGAGAGTATCGTTAGATTTTATTGGAGAGTGCGAAACATCTTCCGTAGGCTCGAAGAGCCATGATTCGGAGGATCGCCTAACGGCTTGCTCTGCAATAGAAATACTTTTTTCTTCTTTTCCCTGTTCTAATATAGCGAGCCTAGTCTCAAGCTCTATATTCTTTTGCTCTAATTCCTCAACTCTAACATCACGCTTTTCATTCTCCTCGATAATCTGATTCAGCCTCGCATTCTCCTTTCTAAGCTCGGCAATCTCAGCTATAAGTTTGGAATTCTGTTCTTCTAATGTATCGACTTTGGATTGTGCATCTGCCATTGTTTTATACAAGATACGGATATGTTTAAAAGTTCGAATTCACATGATTTGATCGTTTCCTTAGGAAACAGTTTTTAATATATACACATATACATCGGAATTACGCGAAAAATAACACATGATACGTTGTACGCAAAAATCTTTATTGATAAAATATGTGATAATAATACAGGATAGGGCGTAGCCCATTAACGTTTTACATGATCGTAAATTAATTCAAATTAGGTGTTAGCAATAACAATATATCAGAAAAAAAATGCATTAAATAAAGTTTCTGCTTTTAGACCTAATTTATACAAAATCCAGATTTATTGTATTATATAACATTTATTAAAGTTAATATGCGCTGATTAAATGATCTGATTTTTTTGTTACATGATTACGAAAAAAAAAAACGCTCATATGCGAAAAGATCCTGTGATAAGCAAAATAGTGTATCCTTTATGGGGTTTTAATGATAGAATCTTCTTCTGAAGAATCCTCGTTTTGTTGTGTAGAGTTGGACTTCTTTAAGAAAGTACGGCTTATTCCGTGAATATTCACCATTATTCCGTTCTAAATATACATTAAACTTAGAAGTAGTGTCTAATGTTGAAAGACTAATTTTTAAATTTCAAAATTCTTACTCGCAGAACTAGTAATGCATGTACAAAATCTTCGACTTCTTCTAATGACGCATTATGAAAAGGAATCTTAGCTTTGGCGATAGGGAGATAAAACTTTATACCATTTTCTCGCAAAAATCCATTTATAACAATAAAATGCTCATCTAATTATTATAAAAATTATTAGAAAATAGGTTATTATATATCTACATTGCAAAATAACAGTACGTTTTACCTGTAATATTAATACCGAACGTAATACAAATTTATTCAGTTCATTCTTATTAATTTTTTTTGACATATCAACATATCCATCTACGCAAAAACGAGCCAACTTGTTATGATCATTATGGGATTTTATTTCTGCCTCCATTTTCCACTTTCTAAATACGCAAGCTCGTTCCATCTTCGTTTGAAAAATACCCGGACCATTAAGTCTGGTTTATTCCCCCTTGATCCAATAACTTGTTTTGTCTTCCGTTTCTTACTTGCCATGCTTTGGCACTCATTTCTTGTCACCTCAATATCAAATTCAATTGGCACTTGATATAACGATGCCTCCATAAGGCGTGTAATAGCATCAACAAGCACATTCTCCGAACCGCCGGAAACTCGACGAAGAACATTTCTTTTTATTTCTTGCAAAAGAATATCTGTGATGTTTACCGCTACTTGCACTCTATCTACTCCCCTCTCCACCCAGCGACCATGGCTTAATACTTTCGATGGCGAAATAATGAACTTGTACTGGTTCCGAATTTTGTCCCGAATTTTGTCTCTTTTAGTAATAAAGTCCACACACGCCCCCTTTACCAAAGGATCCTTTATCAAATTTTTTATTCCGCTTTTCTCACCCTGTGTTAATAATTCCCGAACACGTATGTTATTGAGAATGATCGGCATAATTTTTTGTGCAAATAAAAATAAGTTACTCACTACAAGAACTTCATAGTCATCTTCTATTATCTGGTATTGAGGGGATCCAAGGTCAACTATACCATTAGCTAATGGGTTATCATAGGTTAAATCATTAATATCTACTACTCGTATCTTTTCAAGAAGGCGTCTATGTTCCAATGTGTTTGCATCCTGATAATTTGGAATTAGTAATGCGATCTTTTATATTCAGTTCCCAGTAAAATTAATAAATATGCATCTAAATACCTGTAAGTTTCCTTTTAATCTATTGATGTTAGATACAGCATGTAGTTTCCAATTCGGAGGCTCATCGGTCTCAAATCTTTACAGAAAGAATCGTTAGATTCATTTTTCTTCTGTGTATTTCATTCTAGAAAACATTTACCGAATTAAGTCATCGTCTACTAAAAATTTTAATTCTTTCCATATACATCGCATCTGAAAGAATAATATTTATAGTACGTTACTAAATACCAGAAAATAAAAATCTATAGTCTATTACAAATTGTGCAGATCAGAGATTTTTCATTCAGGAAGCATGCTATTATGGTACCATCACTAAAATATTTTCTTATTTCATAAATCATCATTTACATAACACAAAGCTGGTACTTCTCGCAAATGGTTTATGGCCAGTCGCCATCGCTTACGTAACTTCTTTTTACAAAGCTGGTACTTCTCGCAAATGGTTTGTAGCCAGTCGCCATCGCTTACGTAACTTCTTTGCATAAGTAATATGGTCTGACAAGTAGCTCAATTTTTTTTATCATCATATCTATCGAAAAATAATATTGGTGAATGGTATGTACTATAACTTATTAATATCTTGTAATGATATGAGGCATTGCTTTCTACCATTATCAAGATTTTCCATTTCCAACTCTTCTAAAATCCTCAAAAGGCTGTCGCAATCATTATCTTCTGATTGTATATCACTATGTTTCCATAGCTCATGGAAGACTCTAGAAATTGCAATTTTATCAAGCGGTTCGTTTCGTAAAAAATCTTTTAAGTGGTTGAATTCGTGAGAAGTCATTATGAGTTGAAGGTTAAGAATTTTTTTGAGTTATATGTGTGAGAAAATAATTATGCAGTGTAGTTGATCAAATGCAATTTTTTTTCTTAATCAATCAGCAGGTCACACGATTACATCATGCATGAAAAGTTCTACGACCTTCTGTGGTATACGCTTATTTCGGAAATTTGGTCATAGTAACAATCAGGGGTACCCAACACATGATAAACGTTGATCGAACATCTGTATTACACAATTGATTTTTCAGGCATATGGTGCGCCCGTATCTAAAGACATCAAATGCTGCGCCTCATGCCGAAATTTTTAACACCGATCTTTCCTGATTAAGAAATAACTCGAAGCAAAATGTCTCCAGTAAAAAAACAAAAAAACCATTTAAAAAATGC
>CAUDNR010003157.1:2219-17389 GCA_958430865.1 Entrophospora sp. SA101 | reverse complement strand
TTTTTATATTTGTTGAAAAAAAGTTAATTAGTAAATTTTATATATGATGTCAATTAGTTTTGATCTACATAGTCTATTGTACAACCCAATGTCATGTCTAAATCTCCATTTTTCCATCTCGTTTTATATGACATTATTATTCTACAGCTTTTCATGATTCCCCATAAACATTTTACTGATCTTATACCTTTGAAATTTATTGACTGAACCTCTGGGAATACAAGTCTATAATTGCGTTCTAACTTCCTTGACATTCTTAAAGTAAATAAGCATGTACTTACCTCCAATAAATTCCCTGACCATACTTTGTAAAAATTGGAAGGAAGTTCATACATATATTTTATGGGATCTTTCTTAAACGTGGGTATGAATAGTTGAGTGTCTTTTCCATATTTTTCTAATCATAAAGAAGAAATAGTCTATCCACATAATCGATCAGATAATTGGGTATGTCATGTGACATCATTGGGGCTGTGCAACAAAAATTATTTTTAGATTCTCGATACACAGAAAGATAATGCATGCATGATTTATTTGTGCGATTAACCAAATTCGATTAATTACCTCATGTACATACTTTTTCTTTGTAAGGGAATTTTTTTGGTGTAAATACATTTGCATTGCTGTATTATTATTCATTTGATAGATCCAGAGGAAGATATAGAAGGAAAACGTTTAAAAAGGGCAGTATATCGAGTTATAAATATTTATTGCTTTATAGTGATTTTGCTTCTTGTATATCGTATTAACACTAATATATTTTTTATACTTCAAACCAATATAACTATGTAAAAATGTCTAGCTATTTATCTGAAAATTTTTTTAACTTTCTTACAACATCCCCATTAGAACATATTACCGCTTTTTCTGTCATCTATCAAGTCATGGAAGAAGACCCATGGATTCAACGAGAAATATTAAGAAATATTGTAAATAATGCTGTCACTTTAGCAATAAATAACTATTCTCAAGATATTTCTGCACAAAATAAACTTTACACAATTTCTGTGCAGGTTAATTTTAAGTTTTAAAGATAAGTCTTTTGTGGCATATGATGATTGGTGCATTCCCGATGTAGTGAGAATATCATTGTATTTTTAGACTCGTGTAGGCTTTAGCCAATGGGGGAACCTATCAAACCAGCTAGTACTGGATTCAACTCCACGAACAAAGCATGGTGGCAACTCTGTGTATCCAATGCCTGCTAGTACTGGAATTCAACTCCATGGACGTATGGGGGGTACTCTGACTCTAGTCTTACGAGCTCTTAAAGTTCATATGTGGAAAATGGAGTTGTTTATGATGTGTAGGCCACACAGAAATGGCAACTCTGTGATAACATTCTGATGACACGAGCTCGTGCTATTAAAAGCCTCATATTGTAACATCAAAGACTAATGTATAATATTTTTTTCTGTGCCAGTTTGATGATGCTTTTGGAGGAGTTTGTAGCCTTCATGATATGGAGATGGTGGTGGAACCTCTCAGTGAGAAAGAAATCAAGAAAAATATGGGTGATTTGAGGAGGAAACTCATGGTAATTATTTGTCAAACTTTCTCCTTGATTGAAATCTTTGTAACCCAATCTTCTATCATTTTATAGAGAAGTACATCCCCACATGCTGGAGAAATATGTTTAAATTTAATTGAAATATCTGATTCTGATCTGACATGGAGAGATCCAATCGCAAGTCAAGTAATTAGTGACGATTCAAACTTGGTGAAAGGGTTGGAAGGGCCCGCACATCTGTCCTTCATGAGACCAGCACAGCATATGCAATTAGTTATGCCTGATGTAATCCGAAACAAGTGTACCGAGTTTGTGGAAAATTTCAGCAATGATGATTTAAATGGTTTATCACTAAAGTATAGGCATAACAATACTTGGAAGGAGTTGGAAGAAGATCTAGTAGGAATTGTAGAAGAGATCCTCAGAGCTTTGTATGTAATTCTTATCATAGAAACTACTTCATTATTTTTGTGCTAATTCTTTTTTCTCGTAGAGGTGATGTGTGGAAGAATCCAGCCTTTAGACCTAACTTTGTAAATATGCAGAGTGAAGGTACATATGTGACTGACGTGGTAGTTCTGCTTTTACAGTCAACATTGAAAAATCTTCCGGTCGGAAAAATCAATTTACTTAGCACATAAGTTTGATTGAATTTATAACTAGAATAAATCTCTTAATTGTGGCATTACTAGAAAGTTTGTTTCTATTTAGTGCAGAGCGACAGAGCGTGGCTAGCGCAGACAGAATGGATGAGAGGAAGCAGGGAAAACATCCTGATGTTATGTTTATGACTGCAAGTAAAGAAAAGTTATATGAACTTATGTTTGTAGAATGCTCACGCATAATTTGTAATGATGACAAAAAGGAGAATGACAAGGTGAAGCTATGGAGAGAAATGAATGATGGGATGGCTTACATTCATGGAGGTTGCAAGCCTGATAAAAATGAGTTTGGGGTCGTTGGAATCCAAGTCACTGGTAGGATGTTGCATCTAAACGTTCTCCTCAAAGATACAGATGATATTAATTGTCTCTACCATTTACGTTCTGTTGAAATCCCAATACAACTGGTTGATGAAGAAGGTGTATCACAGTTTGTGGAGGCATTATTAATTTTACGGGTATTAATTTTTTTAATTTTTCCGACCAGAATTGCAATGGTATTTGATTAAATTATTTACTCAATTATATAGAATAACCTAATTGTCAACATTTCTTTGCTGATGAATGCACCAGAGGCTAAATCAGAGCATCAAAAAAAACGAAGTTCTACAGTGTCCTCATATCGAGAAGATAATTGATTATTAACATGAGCATCTTGTGCTATTACTATGTATTCCTGTATCAATAAAATCAACCAGATGGCCAAAGTTTTTATACAAACATTTGAAAAAAACAAGCTAATTAATTATTACACATAATCCGATAATTTTCCACTACATATTGAGAATATTCGAATCGAGATTATTTGCTTTGAGATATCTACATACCTCTCCATAATCAAATACCTCATTTACATCTTGTGTCTTCTTATTTATGATAGTTATATGGCCCTCATGAATAATGTGATCATATTTATCCTGGTTTTGAAATTGTAGGATTTGTAGTAAATCTACCTTGAGTTTTGCGTCTGTTATTCTTAGATTTTTGAGACATATCTTATGTATAGTAATTGAGACATTCAAATTTTTTTTTCTTGTCAAAAGTGATCAGTGTTACAAATTATAATGCACACACGATTTTGATGAAAATAAAACATGGACATCCACATAATTCTGATCGAGACAAATGGTTACATAGAACCTTGCTTTATTGTATGAAATAAAAACTTTACTGAAGTAAAGACATAAAAATAAAATAAAATCATATTGCAGTTACATACTGCAGATGTAAATAAAAAAAAAATAATTATTACTTTGGTTTGATGAGAAGGTTAACTTGATTTAGTCAGGTAACGGGAATAGCATTGAAATATTCAGAAATCTCAGCTGTTGATTCCATAGGAATAGGAATAATTGCATAGAGATTGAAATCAGTAGAAAGCTCTTGGTGACCTTGATTTTCCAACAGACATTTAATTGCTTTTTTAAGCGTAGCAACCTTATCTTCCTTACATATTTCAATATCAAAATATTTACTGTCTGGAAAATGACACTTGAGACTAATAGGATTGGTCATTTTGCGTTTCCTAATATAAAGTTCTATAATGAGTAAAAATTTGTTTTTCATGAATAAAGCCCTTATTGCGAATAATGTACAATGAACCAAATATTACCTTATAAAAATTGCAGGAAGATAAGAAATGATGCCTCACAAATCTGGCTTATTTATAGTGTTTCATTCTGCCAAATCTGAGAACCTGTTAGAAGAAAAAATACATGATTAGTAATTACGTTACCCTGACTATTCGCTAGATCTTTCTTCGTAAGGCAGGTCTTTTAGAATCACAAGTGCCAAGCATCTAATATATATTTCACCTTTTATGGGAAATTAAACCTTTCATTCTGGCGATCGCTTTTTGTAGAATGAAAAATAAGACAAATTTCAACGATCTCGGAGATTGTAAAAATCTCAAGTTCCATAACATATGAGTTTTGATATTATTACTGATAAGACAATAAACCTTCCATTCTTTTGTCCTTTTCAAGTTTCATTAGTATTTCTTCTTATCGGAGAAACCATATACAATAAGAAAAAGGTTTTATTATTAATATTACATGGGGTGTCTGAAAAGTTTTGACAAAAGCCGTGTAACGTTACGTTCTTCAAGTCAATGAAGCTAAAATTATTTTTAAATAAAAGCCACAGTCTTCATCTTTCAAATAAAAAAAAATTATTTATTTTGGTTCAATAGTTCCAGAAATATCAAATTTCAAACATTGTCAATAAAAACAAATGGAAAATTCAACACGTGAACACCAACAATACTACATTTTTGTAAGCTGGAAAAATGGAAAACAACCATCCCAAATTCATAAAGAGTTAGAGGTTGCTGAAGGGTCCAAAGCACTATCATTAAGCACAATTTATCGATGGATTGAAGCTTTTGAAGAAGGTGAAAATAGTATTGAAGATGCTTCTTGATCTGGTCGTCCCCATGAAGCTGTCACACAAGGAACAATTGCTAAAATTGAAGAGCTTATTAATGAAGACCCGCATATGCCTATTAGAAGAATAGAAGAGGAAGTTGGAGTCTCAAAAGAAAGGATTGGACATATTTTACATGATGAACTTGGCCTTCATAAAGTTTGTGCAAAATGGGTTCCACATGTTTTAACAGAAGAAAACAAAAAAAATAGAGTTGAAATTTCTAAGCAACTTCTTGAAATTTTTGAGTGCGGTTTTCAAAATATAGTTACTGGTGATGAAACTTGGATAAATTATTTCACTGTATCTAGCAAAGAATCTAATAAATCATGGGTAAAAATTGGGGAAGACAGGCCGCAAATAACATGAACAGCATGAAACAGTAAGAAACAAATGTTTTGTGTTTTTTTCTCAATTGATGGAAATTATAGCAAGAATTGTTGTTCCAAAGGGTCAAAACATAACAGGGAAGTATTATGCCAATCATGTTCTCCCAAAAGTATTTGAAAATTTCAAGCAAATTACAAATAGAAGAACTGTGAAACACTTGTTGCTTCACCATGATAATGCTGCGCCACATAAATCTAAAGTCATTGATGAATATTTAAGCAAAAATAAGGTTAGAATACTACCCCACCCTCCCTATAGTCCAGATTTAGCACCCTGTGACTTCTTTCTGTTCCCTAAAATCAAAAAAGAACTGGGTGGAAAAAGTTTTGATAGTATAGAAAATCTTGCACATGCTGTTCAGGCAATTACTGATAATGTCACAAATGATGAATATCAAAACTCTTTCCAGGAATGGCAAAGGTGGCTGAAACTTTGCATAGACGTTAATGGAGAGTACTTTGAAGGAATGCAATAGTTTTTTAAAAAAATCAAAATGTAATTTAGTTAAATAAAAATCGATTCTCAAAACTTTTCAGACACCCCACGTATATAAATAACGATAGAAAATAATTTTAGCGGTATCACAAAAAAAAATCATTGTGAAACGAACAGATATATATTTTTTTTTAAAAAAAATAAATGTGCAAACAGACCGTGTAACGTGATACACCCTGATTGAAATTTAAACACCGATGAATCATCACATTGATTGATTAATTTTTTACATAATTTCAAAACCACTCTCTCAAAATGTCTGCTTTAAACTCTGGTTGGAAATCAGCGGTAAAGAAAGTAAAGAAAATTCGGAATAAAGTTGATAACATAATCCATAATTATCCCGAACTACCAAAATTTCTCTTAGGAGAAGAAAGGTGAGTGAGTGTGATTCACGCAGGTTTCTCTAAGATCTGTTCAATGCTGACTCGTATGGTCTACAGTTTACCATTTCAGATTGGGTCAAAAGTTTCAGTCAAAGATTATAATGCTTTTCTTGACCGCAACGAATCAACCGGATACAAATTTTATTGGAACAAAGGAAACGTATATATTATTGAAATGGCTAACTCAGATCATGAATATGTTATATCAGTGCTTCAAGAATGTTTTAGAGTTCCAAATAATAATGCAATATGTGGTCCGATAAAAGTTTGCGGCCAACCATGTAAGAGATTTCCGTTTAGTCTGCTTGGTCTTTGGCTTGTAATAACAATTCACATTTTTTCCTATAGTTCACTACAACCCAATTAACATTACGGAAAAAATGGCACCAGACGTTGCGGTTTATCCAAATATTGCTTATGTTCCACGACCTGGCGTTTTGCATCCTGGTCCTCCCCCCAGTGACACAAATGTACTTTGAGTTTGTATATATTATCACAATATTTATTTTTGATTCACTTTCCTAATATTATAATATACTTACATAGGGTCTTCCTCACGCGAGAATCATCTGTGAGATAGCCAACGCTCAAAACATCGCTACCTGGAATAGAAGATGTGAAAATTGGATGCGTGAACAATATGTCCGATGTGTAGTTGGTATCAAGCTTGATATTATTAGGAGTTATCAAGGCCAAGTACATAGATCAATGATTGTACGTCTAGCTACCTGCTTTATCATTTTCATTATACTATACATAGTTCACCTCTAAGAGTTTTTTTTTAATATTAGGCCATGCTATGGACACGTCAAATACCAGCACCACCGACAGTGAGTAGGGCAGTACCAACGTTGCCGGGAGTATTCACTCAAAAGGTAAGATTGATCCACTGTTGGTATTTCTTGTGATCAAACATTTTAGAGCTTAAAATATAACTTTTGCAATGTGATAGTGGGACTTTGGAACTTTACAATATAATAGTAATCAAGCTACTGGTTGTAATGGTCCTGGTATTCCTGCCTATCAAGTGAATATTCCGATTTCAAATGTTTTTTGGGACCCTCCGATCGTTGCAGGAGCTCCAAATGTTAGAGGATATAATATAACAGTTCCTGGTACAGTTGTCGGCAATAATTTTGTCATTGATTTATATAATATTCAACAAGAGGTCTTAGCTTCACAAAAAGTGTAATATTTGTTAGTAATGCTAAAGTGGCTTATAATAATCTTATAATAACCTTAGATCCTTTGCATAAATAATTATTTAGTAAAAGAAGGAATGTAAAAACATATTAGCAAAATGAATATGTATAAAAGGCTACGGTCTGATAAATTTGCAAAAACAAAGTATTTACTAAATCAAAATCCTGATGGACGAAACTTTATCTGTCAAAATGTTTGGTAAACCGGTTAATTTAACATGGTTTCTTTACTGTCTTACAAAACAAAATGTTATATAGAAATCCTTGATGTTAATATTTAATACCTGATCTTCCTGAATATTCCGGTTTTCTATTGTTGCGGGATTAGGGGCATAATAATAATATAACAGTTCCTGGTACAGTTATCGGCAATAATTTTGTCATTGATTTATATAACCAGATGGTCTCATTTTCAAATATAATTAATATAGAGTTATGAATTATAAGTTCTATTTAAACAATCGATCTTGTTAAAAAAATATATTTTACCATATGATATGTTTTTCTCGATGTTTACAAGTAATTCAACTATTGAAACACCTTTGGACGCCAATTCTCCAATAGATTCAGATAATGCATATCCTTTATATTCACACACATATATATATTCATGCGTTTTTTCATTTTTAAACCTTAACATTTGAAAAGTTCTTTTCCTTCAAATACGAAAAAGTGATCATAACAAAGTCTTTAGAATATTGCCTTTAGAATATTTATGTAAAGAGTTCTATCTAATTACCAAGAATCGAAATTTTGTAAGAATCAATCAATTACTAGACATACTACTTTTTTAATAATTAATTTCCACTTTTTACACTCTGTGTAATTACAAACTATCAAAAAAACGGACAAGAGTTTTAAAAAAAGTAGTATTATACAAATATATGGCTAGTTTTTGTATTAGGTTTTTGGCTATGGATATAAAATGATTTAAATAATAATAATTTATTATTATCGTTATTTCAAATTTGGTAATTGCTAAATTATGACTGGATACTATAGCATTTTTTTTAATATGATCAGATTTTTGATAAACGAACTTATAAAAATAAATGTATATATTTATCATATCATTCCGGTGTCAGTTTATTGATGACTTGTTAATATAATAGAAATGATATGGAGAAGACACTCAACTATTTCATAACTACATTTATATACTTGAAAAAGTAGATATCGGAAGATCAAGGTTAGGGAAGATTCTCAAAGCGAGAAGTATTGGTATGATAATTGGTGGTTACTTTTAATCAAGCGTAAAACATAATATTTATTAAAAAGTAAATAAATTCATATATTAAAAACATATATATATTATTAATTTTTTGTTTTGCTAGCACCGAAATTTTCTGTATAGCCATCTCCTTCAGCATCATGAAATACCAATTGTAATCGTACCCCTTCTGCTGTATGTTCCTCTGGTTGTCCCGGGTTGTCAATGACATTTCTGAGAAATATTTTTTCGTTATTTGTCTTTAAATACGCACCAATTTCCATTTTTTGAACTGATCTATAATTATACAGAATGGTGGAAATGAGATATATATGGAAACAAAAATCGTTTCATTATAGAACAATTAGAGAAACCATGTAACTTACAACGTAGTAGATTCACCTTGTTCTTTTTTTAGCGTTTCTTCGTCTATTTTATTATCTCCCCCGTCATGAACAGCGAGGTAAATTTCATCCAGCCCCGCCAATAGGATAATTTATTTACCAATTTTAACTGTAAGTTTTCCTTCATTCCTTCCATTGTAATTTTTTTTTTGATAAAAAATATAAGTAATATTATTCTAACCCACCTCACAAATCCGGCTTATTTATAGTGTTTCATTCGCTTGATCTGGAACCTGCTAAAAGAAAAAAATTTACATGATTAGTAATTACGTTACCCCCAACCATTTGCCAGATCTCTGCCCCATAAAGCAATTCTATTAGAATCACAAGCGCCAAGAACTGAATATATTTCGTCATTTATGGGAAATTAAACCTTTCAGAATGACGATCGCTTTTGTAGAATAAAAAATTAAGACAAATTTTGACGATCTCGGAGATGGCGGAGATTTCAAGTTCCATAACATATGAATTTCGATATTATTTCTGATTAAATGTAATGAACTCTCCTCATTCATATCCTTTTTAAGTTTCATTTGTATTACTTCTTATCAGAGAAAGCAAGAAAAAGGCTTTGTTGCTATAATAAATAGGTGAGAAAATAATCCTTGTGGAACAAAAATCATGAAAATATACGTGGTATTTCTTATTGTTACCTAATCGATCAAGATAATTAATTAATATGCCGTGTGACATCATGGGGCTGTGCAATGATTGTTTGTATAAACTATAAAAAGGTGAAAGTACGACTATTTCCTCTATAAAAATTTTTTCTAATTTCAAACAAATAGTCATGTCCAATACTCCACTTCCATCAGTTGAAGAAGTTAATAAATGGAAGCAGAACGATGTTACTAAATTCTTACAGGACAAAAAAGAAGAGTTGGATCTTGACAATGAAAACATCGATATAATTAAAAGAAATAGAGTCGCTGGTCGTGCCTTCCTTGAGGTGGACGTGAACAAACTAATGCAAGATGGCTTAAAAAGAGGTCCGGCTGAAGCGATTGCAGGATTGGTTAGAGATATTAAGGGAGAAGGGCAGGGTAAGTACCATGACTGCATTCAAACATTTCAAACCTATACTGTTTTCTTCGCAATAATTTCATTTGTTAAATTGTGCCTCATACATTTATTCCTATTATATAGAACAAAAGCTTCAAGGTATGCTAATTTATGCAACCCTATTTACAAAAGGCATTATATTCTTGTGCTGGAGAAATATAGAAATGACTAACCTTTCCTTTATCTTTCCCATTTTATCATTCCCACAGCTGGACCTGGAGTTGTTGAATTTTGGAAAAAACTTCTCGATGCAAAAATAGTCTTCCCGATACCACAAGATATGGAAGGAGCTGAATTAGATGGTTTAGAATCTTATTATACAATCGAAAATAATCATGTCTGTCTAAATAAAGGTGTAATTACCGATTCAGATGGTATGCTATACAGCAATGGAGAGTGTACTGATGTACGATTACCATCAATTCTGACTGATGCCTGTGGAGGAATGTTATGCTTACCAGACAGTGTGTACTTTCTTGGAGATGAGGATTATGGATTGAAGCTTCTGATACGGAACTGTTATTTGCAATTACTCGATTTAATTGAGAAGAATAGAAAGCAAGATGGCCCAGCCAAAAGAGGTTGTGCGATTACTGGCACACCCGGTATTGGAAAGACGTATTTTGGTTTATACCTTCTCTTTTACATTCGCTACAGTTACCCTGATGCCATAATAGTCTGGCAATGTAATGAAAAAATTTGTTATCGATTCTCACCAAATGGTAATATGCAAAAAGGGAATATTGACCAGTTTGACAAGACACTGGATAACTGTAATAACTTTTTTCTTGTTGACGCACAAGCTTTGACGTTTTCATATAAGGCCTATATGATTCTGTTTACATCGCCAAAAACAGAAAGATTCAACAAGGCTGTCAAATGGCCAGGTTTTACTCAATACTATATGCCAATTTGGGAACACGATGAAATTACCACACTTTGGGCCCTTCAATACAAGAATAAGAAAAACAATGAAGGCAAAGAGTTCACGCTTGAATTACTTGGGACCCTTCTGGAAAAGTGGGGACCCATACCCAGGTCTGTTCTTTTAAAGTGGAACGATAAAACATATCAACAGAAATACCAAACACTGATCAATGAAGCAAACTTAGAAAGTTGTATAAACTCTATTGATAAGTCAGGAATGCCCACAGATGCCATTAGCGGTGGACTTGTATATCTTGAGGTAGATCCAACATTTACGAATGTAGTGTATCGTTTTGCTTCTCCGAGGGTATCTGATAAAATTATTCAGGAATATGAAAGCAAAACTAGGAATAACGTTCGCGATTTAATCACAAGTAGTCATGAATTTCCAAAGATCGCTGGATTTCAGGGAAACCTATTTGAAGATTTTGCCCATTTAGAGTTGAAAAGGGGTGGTACATTTAGGATACGGTGCCTGAATAATGATAACTCAGAGATCACTGAAAAATGTATTGAGAATCTGGAGTGTAATTGGTTCATGATGCTGAATGAAGCACGTAAAGAATATTATAACAGACCAAAATCAAAGACGTTTGCATCAATTGATTCTTTTAGCCTCGATAACAATGCCTTGGCCTTGTACCAAATTACTATCTCAACGAATCACGGCATAAAGGTAGGGGACAATAGACATAATTGAATTTATAATTTGTCGCTATCACTAACTCAAGTTGTATAGATAAAAGGACTTAATGACCTTAACCATTTCCTCTCGTGGAAAAATGACATGAATGAAATTAATCTATACTTTGTCATGCCATCGGACATCTTTGAAAAATTTCTCCCTCAAAAATACAAGACAGCCAAAGACCAAAATTGTCAGAAAATTCCGAAATGGATTAATAATATAACCCAATATGCACTAGAGATCAACGTGGGTTCAGGACAGTATGATTTGAAACGATCTAGTGATACGATGTTGGGAGACAATGAAAGTGGGGAATCGTCAGAGAAAAGAATGAATAAAAAAGATATGAAAAAACAAAAAACGAAAAAGTAGATAATATAGTTATGTTACTTTTTATATCACATTTTAATTCGTGGGTTGAGCCTTATGATAATTCAAAATTTATTCTTTACGGGTTGAACACAAAAATAACGAAAATTTCCAAGACTGCTGATCAATCCAGTTCAGGTGTGATGGTTCTAAAGTGACCTTAGACTAAGAAAATTAACTCTGTGTATTTTTATATTCTATCCTGTAATATGCTTTTATTTTTTTCAGTATCAATAAAGCTGACTCTAGTGGCTCAATTTCGCATATATAATTGCGTTTACTTTTGCATATATATTTCTGGAATTTATTCCAATGTTCACAGTTTTTGTATCATGTGACTTATTATATGTAATGTTATTAAGTGGAAATAAATATAGATGTCTATGATTCTGATGATATAAGAACGACGGTGTCTACCCCATAGGTTTGGTTTTATATTTATTTCTCTTATATTTCTTCGATTTTTAGTTAATAAAGCTATACATATAAATATCTGAAAAAAATAAGCTAATTAATTGCTGTACGTAGTGGCCTTGCCAGCTCCGTTGAGAATAGTTGCATCGGAATTATTCGCCTCTAGATATTTACACACCTCTTCATAGTCAAATATCGCTTTCACATCTTGCGTATTCTTATTTATGATAGTTATCCCGGTTTAAAAATTGCATATACTGTTTAGGATTATTGCTGAATCTACCTTGAGTTTTTCAACTGTTATTTTTTAGATTTGCGAGACATACCTTATGTGACGTATTATATCAAAGTATTGAGGCAACATTCAAAATTTTTTTCTTGGCATTTTTCTGAGACATTATGTTCCGCAAAATTTAATCACGTGAATTTAACTTTGTACCTTGCACAATTTGAATGAATGCGCTTTTTATATAAAGTAATGTCGAACACTCAATCCAAAAACGATTCATTGAAGGAGTTAAATTCCAAACTTGTAGCCGAGATTGCCAAGCTTAGAAAGGAGAATGCAAAGTTGAAGCAGATTATTGAGGAGAATACAAAGCGCGATGTTAGAGTTGAGGAACTAGAGCAAAAGAATACAGAGCTTGAGGCCAGACTCGCGATATTGGAACAGGGTGTTACTGGGGTAACTGGACAGTCACAGAATAATGATATTCCAGAAATAACGGTATCAGTTGTTGATGTATCCGATTCCGTAGTAGAGAATCTCAATAATAAAGTTGGACGAGCAGTTACCTGTGATAATGTACCTAATGATAATACCAACAACAAGTCATCAGAAAATAAGGAAAAGAAACTTCAAGCTCAAGATCTCAACTTGGTTACTCAACCATGCAATAGTGCAACATCCGAAGCATCAGCTACAAATATTCCGGAATCCTCTCATTCAGATAGTAATGAAATTATTTCCCAAGACGAAACTGGTAAGATACGTAAGAAAACGGGAGTAGAACATAAAAAAGGTGAGGGATTAGACAAGCTTAAACATGAATTGTTCGTCTCGGAAACATCACAGGAACCATCAATAGAACAAAATCTTGTGAACGAAATTTCTGAGACATTATGTCCTGGAAAAATTACCTTTGATAACATATCTAGCATTGATGAGGCCTCTCAACATTTAGCCCAGTTATGTAATAAAGCTTTTGATGCTGAAGATAA
Source organism: Entrophospora sp. SA101 (assembly GCA_958430865.1). Taxonomy (NCBI): domain Eukaryota; kingdom Fungi; phylum Glomeromycota; class Glomeromycetes; order Entrophosporales; family Entrophosporaceae; genus Entrophospora; species Entrophospora sp. SA101. The sequence goes on along the minus strand of CAUDNR010003157.1, from coordinate 4,025 downwards.
AGCAAATAGAGCTAATCAGGAAGAAATTTTATGTTGGTATCTCTATGCGAAGGATTTCAGAATTCAGCTCAATGGAATTATAGAAAATAGTGAAGGTAAATTCGGTGAAAAGAAGGCAAGAAGTTTGCTGTATGATTCAATTACAAAACAGCTTAATTTAATTCGCAAACAAAGATCTCAAGAATTAGGGTTACAACTTCGAGATATATCACGAGATAGTTTACGCAAGAAAACTCAGAGAGCTGAGAAAGTATATAAATTTTTCGAACAAGTGGATATAGATAAAATCAGATATATTAAATCCTACAGTGCAACTTCTATTTCAGAGCTTACTAATGAGCAAATTCAAGAGATTATAGATTATGGAATATCTTTGGAAAAAATACCTCCCGAAACGGATTATGTGACAGAAATTTCCGAGACATTATGTCCCGGAAAAAATTTACCTAATAATACACCGATTCCTAGGACTAATCCAAATAAGATGGAATGTCTTTATCAATATGCTGTTGATAATGACCTCGATCCCGAAAAATTTTCGGTTATTACTAAGGCTGAGAAAGATAGGTGGATCATGGGATGTTTTCGCGATGACCTAGAAAGAGATGTACGCTTCTATCGTGGTGGAATAGAGAGTAAGGAAGATCCTAGAAAATATCGAAAATTTTTAACAGATCGGGATAGGCTAATCGGAGAAGAGTTATTACGTCGCAGTATTCTAAAGAGTGGTTTAAGTACTGCATGGCTAGACGATCTGATGAAAGAATGGGAAGAAATCCATAGCCAATTCGTACAAATTTTTAGCCAGACATAACATAGCGAGTTCCATCAAAGAATACATAAAAATGATTAGGTTTTCGTCTGCTATTTTTAGATTTACGAGACATATCTTATGTATATATTAATATGGACAAACGACTTTAATTTTTTGCAAAAGTGATTGTAACTCGCATTAACGACATCAAAAATTATGATCTCATAGGATCTTATTTTATTGATATAAAAACGTTGCTAAAACAACGATATATAAATAAAAAATTATATAGATTGGTGGAATTTACATTTGATCTAACATATCTTGTCGTTTACCAGAATTCGCATAATCATTGTCATCATTTTCCTCATCCCATTCTAATTTTTCTCTCGAAAGATTTTCCAAGTCTCTACCATTATCAACGTTATAGTCATCGTCTTCTAAGGAGGGATTATAGGTCGTCAAATTATCTGATTTAATGCATAGAATACACAGGTAAAATGAGAGTTAGTCTTGCTAATTTCACTAATATATGAAGAGCATTTTTTAACGAAGACACTTACCAAAACTATCTTTCTTATTTTTGCGATTGGTTTTAGATGATTTTGGTCTAGAAGATTTTTGTTTGAACGATGTTGAGTTATTAGTATTGTTAGTATTAGAATCGCTAACACTGGGAGCATTAGAATCGCCAACATTGGGAGCATTAGAATTATTGGTATTACTCATTTTGCGCTTCTAAATATAAAATTCATAATTAGTAGAATATCACTTTCTTTTTTGTAACGTAAATGCCCAATCTACATTACCTTAGAAATAAGTTGCGAGTATTTTTTGAAAAATAAATAAATATATAATAGCGATGTTATTGCTAACCCACCTCACAAATCCGGTTTATTTATATGATTTCATTCGCTAAATCTGAGAACCTGTTAGAAGAAAAAAATACATGATTAGTAATTACGTTACTCCAACCATTTCTCGGATCTTTCTTCGTAAGGCAGGTCTATTAAGTCATGGGTGTCAAGAACTAAATATATTTCGCCTTTTAT
>CAUDNR010003146.1:41451-52277 GCA_958430865.1 Entrophospora sp. SA101 | reverse complement strand
TTGAAATAACAATAGAAGAACTTTTAAACGTTCCTTTAATAACAGGACTTTATTATGTAAAATGGAAATTCAAGCATAGAGGAGTAAATGCAAATAGTAAGACTAATAGGTAATAATAATAATAGGTAATAATAATAATAGGTGATGATAATGATGATAATATAATAATTTTTTCATTATTGCTATTATTATTTTAGGGCACCCGTTAAAGATCATTCAGTGCGCTGGCAGCATAAAATACAGGATTCAGTACAACTTGTTATAGGTAAAGATAATTTTTTATTACCTTGTGAGTTGCATCTATCAATAAAACAGGTGATTTGAGAAAAAATTTATAATTATGATTATAATTATAATTATGGTGGTTTTATTGCTGACTGATTTTAAATAATTAGGAATTAAATGGTGGCAAAGAAATTAGTAATATTGGAAGATTAAAAATCAATCTTTCTGAATATGTTGGGTCCACCATAATAACTAGGCACTTTTTATTACGTGAAAGTAAGGTTAATTCTACATTAAAGGTAAATAAATATTTTAAAAATTTAATTATTTATTTATTTATTTATTTAAAAAGAATTTACTCATATTGTTATTATTATTATTTTAGTTATCAATTAATATGAAGAAAACTTTTGGGGAACTTCAATATAAAGTGTACTTATTATTTATTATTTATTATCATTATTGTTATCATTATTTTCTTTTCCTAAGAGAATTTATTTTATTTCAGACCTCCATTAAAGAAAACTCAAATATTTAATGGTATTGCTGGAATGATATCAGGTCATAATGAACAACAAGATGATGAAAGATCAAGTAAAACTTATTTATTTTGAAAATGATTTTATTCAAGTAATTTTATTTATTGCTTATAATATATTATTCAATTAAATATTAATAGAAGTTGGATTAAATACAGCACATTATATGACAAAATCTAAATCAATATCTTCACTGGTAAGTTCTTTAAATAGTTTTTTAAATCATTAATAATTAATAATTGAAATTAAATGATCAATTAAATTCTTTGGAACAATGCAGAGATCTGCTTATTATGCACAAGCAAATCACACAACGCCAATAACTTCATCACTTGCAACAAATCATTTTCTTCTTAATATTGATAGTAAATCACCAATTGATGTTATTGAAGAGATATTTATGGGGAATGATCCTAACAATGAAGTTGATGTTAATGATCAACATAGTATCTCAGAACATTCAACATAGTATTCTAATAATTAATTAGGGTCTATACATTTTATAATTAGTATGATGAACAAATTATAAATATTCTATTGTATCAATATTTTTTATTTTTTATTCTATGTATTAATAATAGTTGTAATTTTATTAATTATATTTATATTGTCACCATACATGTTAGCCAAAATTGTTTTTGCATTTGCCAAATATTTTGGCTTTTCCATATTCTCTATATTAATTATCATAATTAATTTCAGCCATTATGAAAAACTATTTTGGTATTTTGAATTTGGCAATGATCATTTACTAATAGAATTAATTTTGGCTAACATGTATGATTGTTTTATTATAATAAAAAAATTGTATTATGGAGGTAAAAATGGCCAAAATTTTGTCTTGTTACACGGCCTTATCTCAAGTTCTAGTTGATAGATTTATAATCATTAAAAGAAACATATTTTATTTATGTTGTTGGATGGCATTGACTTTGATGAACATGTGGTTAGGTATTGTGTAAAGTCCCACAACATAGTGGGATGATAATCATTTATAATTACCCAGTGTCCTCTTAATCATAAAATAAATTTTTTTTAATGATATATTGGAAGAATATTGATATTTTTAATAATAATAATAATAAATTCCAATTTTTTAGCATCAGTTTATGGTCGTCGTCATCGTCATCATCATCACCATCATCACACTAATGTTAGATCATTATCCATATCTAGAACTGCTATATCAAAATTAGTTACAACGTCAACCAATACAGTTCAATTATCAACTTTAACAGAAACTGATGGTACATCACCATTATCAACTACAATTGTACCAACAACAAAACCAATAGAGACTAATTATCCACCATCATCTTCACCAAATTTAGATATACCACCAACACCACCAGCAACAAAACCAGGTTCATCGCCGTCATCACCACAAACACCAAGTTTAGATATACCATCAACACCACCAGCAACAGAACCAGGTTCATCGCCGTCATCACCACAAACACCAGATTCATCACCATCATCATCACCAAGTTTAGATATACCACCAACACCACCAACAACAGAACCAGGTTCATCGCCGTCATCAACACCAACACCAGATTCATCACCGTCATCGTCACTTGCACCAACTTCACCATCACCGACAACATCTCCCACTTCTACATCACCAAATTTCCAAACATTTATTAAATATAATGAAAAAATTGAAGGATTGCGTGTCTTTTCAACTACAAATTTTCCTAATGGGACAATAATAATGCGACTAGTCAAGCCATTATCAGTTGAAAATGTCCAATGCTTCGAACCAATGATTTACTTGCGCATTATTTACAATCAAAATGATATAATAGAAGTTCCTCCAATTGAAAACATACCAGGATTTAATTTTTGTTTATATGGAAAAAAATTAGGAGAGAAACCAAATGATTTTTTATTTGATCAACAGCACCAATTTGATTTGATTAGGGTTTATCCTTTAACTAATAAATTTCTGTTTATAGTGTGGTTAAATGATAAAAATGCAGCAAGTAATGATTATGAGGAAGTTGGATCTATTTATGATTTTAATGGAAAGTTATTCAAGTAAGCATACTATATACATATATATATACTTTGAGAGAAAAAAGAGAAAGCTAGAGAAGGTTTATCTTTTTTTAATTTATTAGAAAATATTATTAATTTATTTCTTTGCAAATACTTTCTATATTTAAGCAAATATTCATTATCAAGGATTAAATTTTCAGATACTGATACTTTATCAGTAGGACATTGTATAATAAATGCTAATCCCGATTTAGGATTTCTGTGGGTTAATCGTATTGCAGATGATGTGCTTCAATTGACAAAATATTCTTCACCGTAACTATTATTTATAATCATTATAACCATTTTTTTAAATAAATAAGAAGATTAATGTTTCATTGTATTTATATTCAGAGATTTAGATGGGAACTTGTTTAAACTTGAGAATCAATTTAATTTAAATGTTACAGCAAATCATTTCTTAAAGATATTTCATACATCAGATAATGGTTATGGTATAGTTTCAGCAGGTCCTGCAACATTGAATGCAGTCACAAAATTTAATAATACACAACAACCATCATCAGAATTGGTTTATCCACAATACATAATAACAACAAGATTTATCAGAGCAGAAAGTTCAATACCAACTGAAACTTCGGTAATATATTCAACAGTTGCACCAATTTATTCATTAAGCATAGAGTTATGTGTAGATGAATTAATTAAACCTGGTATTTATTGTATAGTCAAAATAATCACAGATAAATCAGACACAGCCTTAACTTATTATTTGAAAATTTTTTTTTTATCAAATGGAAGCACAAAAAATGTCACTAAATTATCATATAACACGCAAGAATATGACATTGAATACATATTTAGACTATATTATGGGGGAAATTTGATATGTGCTTACCATAAAGATAGTAATAATATCGGAGGTGGTACAAATGATGATACTTATTATTATATGTTTGTTTATAATGATGATGGCATTTTCAATCAAACACTTGAGCTTCCAATTAAATTAAAAAATAGTGAAAGAATTTCATTTGGGTTGTTTCCTAATAATACAGCTTGGATATTTACTGATAATAAAAATGATAATAATTGGTCATTGCTGACATTTAATACAGTGAATATAACTTCTCAAGGTAAATTGATTAAATAACTAAATTATTAAAGATTTAAATAACAACAATAATAATCTTTTTTTTTTAAATTCCTCAATTAAGGCAACAATCACAATAGTATGAATAATTTAATGATTAATACTACAATTCCTTTGGTTGATTCCACAATAAGTGTGGGAAGTACAAACCTTAGTATATCATATTATAATCCTATTATTTTATCAAATGGAAACATTTCTATTTATCAAACAAATTTAAAAAATAGATATAATATAAGTAAAGATATATTAAGACAAACATTCAGTGCAAAATCACAATATTGTACACTGAGTGACGATGATAAGACAATATCTTTCAAAGTGTTGGATAGTAGTTTTGGTTTTCCCAATACTGGATATTACGTTGTTATTGATAATGGTTTTGTTAAAGATATTGCATATGAAGAAAGTTTATTGGGTATTCAAGAAAATATTTGGAAATTTCGTACAAGTAAGACCTATATATCATCATCATCATTGTTATCATTGTTATTTAATTTTCTAATATTAATTATGATTATGATATGATTAGATTCCACGTTTGAATCTCCTGGAGGTAAATAATTAATAATCAGTATTATGAAATATTTGTTATTTATTTATTTATTAAAATGATTACTTTATAAAATTACTAATTAATTAATAATTAAAAATTATTTTATACAGAGAAAGAATCAGCATTGGTGCGCCTAACACCGAATGGATCATCATATTATTCTAATTTATTAAAGAGTGAACAGTCTAATTTTTTATATAATTTACGTGGTGAAATGGCAAAATCTATTCCAGTAGAACCTGAAATAATTGGTATAGTCGATAGATATCAATGGGACCCTGATATACCAAAACAATTGCTATTAAAGTTCGATGTGTTTGCAGACGATAATAATAATAAAAGTGTTATAGGGATAATAAAAATATTAGACACATTAATTAGGAATATGGATATTACATCAATATCACAATTTAAGTATACAGGATCGTTAGATTCAAGTTATGGATTTGTATTAAAACGTAAAGTTTTTATTTAATACTTTATATATTTATATTTAAATTTACGCATTTAAATTAATTAATCTTAATTTTACGTAACCAATAATAACCTAATAGGTAGTGTATGGGACAAATATGGGTTAAAATTGCTTGCAATTGGCGGAACATTATTATTCTTGGGTATTTTGGCTTTGTTTGCATATAGAAAACACGAAGATGTAAGTTGAAACAAAACTAAATTTTTAATTATTAAATAATTACATTTATTTATTTATTATTTATTTATGTTATTGCTTGATTTTTTGTTTTTATTATATATAGGGTAATAGTTTTGTAACATTTAAAGTATTACTGATAAATTTGGATTTCGTGATAGATATTGCTTTCGTATCCACTCATTCAAGGGATATATTTCTCTTGTTTTATTTCAGGTAAAAAACAATCACTTTACATAAAATTATAAATCATATCACACGCAAAAATTTATATATTATTTCTTTCATCTCCAAATAATAGTTTATTTACATTTATAATACCATTAGTCTTTAATATGCTGATGGTGTTTTATATTATCATAAAAGAACTATCCAATAATCAGCCATTTTATGGTTGGTACAGAAAATATCATAATGTTGCTGCAATATTCACGTTTCTTGCTGCAATAGATGTAGAATCTTTATCAATGATTGATAGCAAATTGGGTGAATTGGATGCATTTGATGCTCCTATTTCTAACGGGATGGAATCATGGATTAAATGGATAAGTGCAATCAATTTTTTTATTGAAGACACCCCTCATTTAATCATTCAGGTAAATACCAATGCTACACAATAAATTAATTATTAATCAATTAATTATTAATCAATATTTCAATTAATTTTAAATAGATGGTTTATATAAATCTTTCAGTAAATTACGAAATAATTCCATTTTTAAATTTATTATCATCCTCATTAATAGTTGCGTGTATAATACTAAACCATTTATTTAGATGGTTGAGTGAGTTTTTAACGAGAGACGAATATTCTACATCAACCTCTTCATTTAATGGTAGTGGTAGTGGTAGTGGTACTGGCCTTATTAACCATAGTAGATCAATGTCTGAAGTAATGACTGTTGAATATGTTTTAACACCACCCGAGGATATTATTATGCCAGCAACAATCAGAACACCAGCATTATGGGCAATTGGAGACAACAGTAATAGTACACATGATGCATTTAATAATTTTGTAGCTACTAATAACAATAATAGATCAAATTATCAAAGAATTAAAAGAACATATGATCCAAATAATATTGCTATTGGAGAGGATAATGGTGTCGGTGTTGGTAATTCTGGTTATACTGTAATCAACTCACCGTTAAGTCAACATGATGATGGTAATGAAGAACATTATGTTGATGTTGATGATCATGATGTTGATGATGATCATGATGTTGATGATGATCATGATGTTGATGATATTGATGATGATGATAATGTTATAAACGAAAGTACCAATTTGGTTGATGTAAATAGTGATGATGATGATGATGATGATGTTGACAATGTTATAAGTGAAGGTACCAATTTGGTTGATGTAAATAGTGATGATGATGATGATGATGTAAATAGTGATGATGATGATGATGATGATGATGATGATGATGATGATGATGATGATGATGATGATGATGATGATGATAATAATAATAGTAATAATAATAACAATAATAATAATAATAATAATAATAATAATAATAATAATAATATTTTGCCTTTATTAAAAAAAAAAAATCATAATAATAATAAATTTAAAATAAAAAATTATGTAAATTTTTTTTTAGTATATGACATTGTGTTGACAAAAAAGATGTTAAAGTTATTCGCATATTGTAATAGAAACATTCTAATTCTAGGTACATTTTCAATCGATTATAAATGTAAGATGTGATTATTTTAAAAAAAATGATCATTTTTTTTTCTGAAAATCTTTTTTTTTTAATACATTTATAAAATCCTTAATAATTATAAAAAAAATGACATCTTCCGTAGCCAAAGGGAAACAACTTGAGCTAGGAGATCAAGGGATACATGTACACACAGGGTGTGTGTTTCTCACTGAGTTATTATTACGTATCCGAAGTTACGCTCCCACTAGGTGTAAAATGTCTGGGAATTGAAAGCTCTTCGTGGCCACGGTTTGGTTCTTCTCAGCTTCTGATGTTCCCGAGTTATGCCTAGGCACTGGGAATTTATGGTGAATAGGATACACGAATTATTAATGAAAAGCTTCTTCGTGGCCACATTATTTAATGTGAACGTTCTTTGATAATGACGACGCATTATACTCATTATTGTTTATTGTTTATTTTTTATCAAACTATCCAGGGGACCGGTCGACAAAGGGATCGATATTCAAGGTAAGAATTGTATCCGAAGATATATAGGTAGTATATCAATTATATATGGGGTCTGTACTAGGAAAATCAAGCTTCCAGCTATTTTTTTTTTTTTTGTCTTTTTACTCAATAATAATCTCTAATAAAGGATTTACAATTGGTGAAAAAATTGGACCCTATTTGCATAGTAGAAAAATGAGATACAAGGCTTGTAATATTTTCTTTGTATATTAAAAACATATGTGTAACCAAATTTATAAGGGTTGTTACCAAAAATAGATTTTTTGTCTGGAAGGTCGATTTTCCTAGTACAGACCCATATGTGAATCACATTAATTAATTAAGTTTTTTTTACACATGCATTTAGAAAATTCACTACGTTGTCAAGGAAGAAAACTCGAAATTCTGTCGTCAAGAAATTAAGGAAGGCTGATATTGAACACGAACATTCAGGGTGAGCATTGTTTCTCACTGAGTTATTTTGTTGAGTTGTTGTGTATCTGAAGTTACGCTGCCACTAGGTGTAAAATGTCTGGGAATTGAAAGCTCTTCGTGGCCACGGTTTTTTAGCTGTGAATGTTCTTCCCAGTTTCCGATGGTCCCGAGCTAGCTTAGGATACTGGGATTTATGGTGAATAGGATACACGAACCATGAATGAAAAGCTCTTCGTGGCCACATTATTTATTTAATGTGAACGTTCTTCTTGGTTCTTTGATAATGATGACGCATTATACTCATTCTTGTTTATTGTTTATTTTTTATCAAATTATCCAGGGACCGGTCGACAAAGGGATCGATATTCAATATAAGGATTGGATCCGAAGATATATAGGTATTATATCAATTATATATGTGAATCACATTAATTAATTAATTAATTAATTAAGTTAAACTTTTTTTTTTACAACGCATTTAAGCATTTAAAAAATCCACTACGTTGTCGGGTCTTGCTAAGGAAGAAAACTCGAAATTGCTGTCGTCAAGAAATTAAGGGATGCTGATATTGAACACGAACATACAGGGTGAGCATTGTTTCTCACTGAGTTATTTTGTTGAGTTGTTGTGTATCTGAAGTTACGCTGCCACTAGGTGTAAAATGTCTGGGAATTGAAAGCTCTTCGTGGCCACGGTTTTTTAGCTGTGAATGTTCTTCCCAGTTTCCGATGGTCCCGAGCTAGCTTAGGATACTGGGATTTATGGTGAATAGGATACACGAACCATGAATGAAAAGCTCTTCGTGGCCACATTATTTATTTAATGTGAACGTTCTTCTTGGTTCTTTGATAATGATGACGCATTATACTCATTCTAGTTTATCGTTAATCAATTATCCAGAGAACCGGTCGATAAAGGGATCGATATTTAATGTAAGAATTGGATCTGAAGATATATAGGTATTATATCAATTATATATGTGAATCACATTAATTAATTAATTAATTAAGTTAACCTTTTTTTTTTTACACATGCATTTAAGCATTTAAAAAATCCACTACGTTGTCGGGTCTTGCTAAGGAAGAAAAAAAACTCGAACTTGCAGTTGTTAGGAGGTTTAGAAAAGCTAAGGTTGAACACGAACATACAGGGCGAGTGTTTCTCACTGAGTTATTTTGTTGAGTTATTGTGTATCCGAAGTTACGCTGTCATTAGGTGTAAGATGTCTGGGAATTGAAAGCTCTTCGTGGCCACATTATTTAATGTGAACGTTCTTGATAATGATGACGCATTATACTCATTCTTGTTTATTGTTTATTGTTTATCAATTATCCAGAGAACCGGTCGACAAAGGGAGGAGTCATTTGCAAGATCTCATTTGTGATTCAATGTGAGAATTGGATCGGAAGAGATATAGGTATTATATCAATTATATATGTGAATTACATTAATTACCTTTTTTTTTTTTACAAATACATTTAAGAAATTCACTACGTTGTCAGATCTTTGATAAGGAAAAAAACTCGAACTTTCAGTTGTTAGGAGGTTGAAAGAAGCTAAGGTTGAACGCGAACATACAGGGTGTGTGTTTCTCACCGAGTTATTTTGTCGAGTTGTTGCGTATCAGAAGTTACGCTGCCATTAGGTGTAATATGTCTGGGAATTGAAAGCTCTTCGTGGCCACGGTTTGGTTCTTCTCAGTTTCCGATGTTCCTGAGTTATGCCTGGGCACTTGGAATTTATGGCGAATAGGATACACGAAAAGCTTCTTCGTGGCCACATTATTTAATGTGAACGTTCTTCTTGATAATGATTGTTTATTGTTTATCAATTACCCAGAGAACCGGGAGACAAGGGAATCGATATTAAATGAGTTGTTTTCGGTTTCCGGTTCGTGATTCAATGCATAGATTTATTAGATGTAGTCGTTGGTCGACTTAATAGATTTAAAAATTTCTTGTATATATTTTTTTTTATTTTCATTTTTTTTAACATATATATATTTCATCGTAAGTCTTATTAGTACCAATACTGAAAAGATTCTAGTAATAGTATGTTTTTGATCCCGTGTATAATGTACATAATGTGTAAAATACTTATTATAAAATAATATATAAAATGTATAAATTGTCTTTAACACTTATTTTGATCAAACCCGCCTATATAATTATTGAATAATTGATAAACATTCGTTTTGCAAGCTTCATAGATCTTGTCTAACACTTACTTCGATCAAACCCGCCTATATAATTATTATGTGTTATAAGTGTTAAAAGAAACTTCTGGTGTCCAAGTGAATGTTATACGCACTAATTAAAAAAAAAGAGAAAGGATTTGCACACTGACTGCTAACACTATATAGGCAAAATTAATTTTCTCATGACATCATTTTGAAATTTATTAGACTCTTAAAATTTATTAACCTATTCTTAAAAGGGTAGTATAAAAATATAATTCCCATTATAATTTAAAAAAAAATTTTTTTTTCAAAATAATTTTATAAAAATCTTTTTTAAAAAAATTTACTATTTTGCCAGCTGTTGCAGTTGTAAACAAATTAAGGGATGCAGGGATTGAGCATGAACATAATGGGCGAGTGTTTTTTACTGAGTTATTTGTCGAGTTCTTTGATGATGATGATGATGCATTATACTCATTATTGTTTATTGTTTATCAATTATACAGAGGGCCGGGAGATAACAGAATTGGTATTAAAGGAGTTGTCTGCGACATCTCATTTGTTGTACAATGCAAAAATTGGTTTTGAAGAGATATAGGTATTATATTAATTATATGTGAATCACATTAATTAAGATAACTTTTAATTAATTAATATCAAACATTTGCAGCTAGAGATGGGCAGATCAGTACTATACGTATAGTGCGTATAGTTCTAGAAAAATATAGTAGTAAATGTAAATCAATTACTGTTTAGGTTATTGCCAAATAATAGATGTGATGTTACACATAAAAATTAATTAATACTCTTCCTACGATAATATATATTTTAAACTTTCCTGCAATTTGGCAACATTTTAATATTAACGTTCTAGTTCAATATCTAGATGTGAAAAACATTTACGTCTTTGTCCA
>CAUDNR010003146.1:13410-41441 GCA_958430865.1 Entrophospora sp. SA101 | reverse complement strand
GTTTAAATAAATAAAAAATTTTATTGCAGTGTTAAAAAAAAAATTAATACAAAATGATCGGCAAAGTAAATTTTTTTGTACCTTTACTTTGCATGATCATTTATCACCAAGAACAATATGTAACACTTTGTTTTTTCTTTAATGGGTTAATGATACAATCTCAAAAATCATTTTTTAATTAGGAAATTATGTGTAAAAACTGCATGATAAAAATCTTTGTGTCTTACAACAAATCTGCAGCATATATGCTGCAGAAACAGTTTAAGGCAGGGTTGGCAAATGTGTGGTCCATTGATGGTCCATTGGTGGTCTATTGGGTCCATTGGTGTAACATTTTAACCATATTTAGTATTTTATTAATTGCAATGGACCAGTCCAAAATCCAACTGTTCTCAATGGACCAGTCAATTTGCCAACCTTGGTTTAAGGGATAACTATTATATACGTAATTTTGAAATTGTAAAAAAATAAAAACAATCATTTTGGTAAAAGTCGCGTTTTATTTGCTTTGGTGAGTAGACAAAGGTTTAGGACTAATGTTGATTGGTTGACAACGATTTGTCCAAAGGTCAATTGAAAATATTGGTAGTGTTATTTTAAATCGTAAACGTAAGACCGTTAAACAAACTGCTTTAAGTTGTTTAAAAGGGATTTTATAGAGGGCTTTGAGCTTTTGTAAACGAGTTATATCTATTTATTTATAGTTATTTGGTATCATCAAGTGTGCCCAGAGATTCGCCGAAACTTACTAGGTACAAAAAAGAGGCAGTAAAGTAAATTCATAAACTAACTAATTGATAAATACCGATTTATTGTGTATTGCTTGCGATTAACTGACAAGAGTAGCACAAAAGTTAAACCATCATCGACAAGCTGAAAAAGATCCAGATGAAGAAAATTCAGTAAAGGCAAGTATTGTATATCCTATAACACAATTTTGCAGTGTTCTATCCCTGCTTGAAATTTCTTGCAAACTACTGCCATCCACATGATTTCATTTGCACATTTATTTTTGTCAAATATAAAAATTTAATAGATCCATCTACACGCACTTACCCCATATCCTACCAGGTCACATTTGCTTTTTTTAGGAAATATCAATCATATAAGAATTTGGTCAATTATTTAATAGAAGCTGAATCCCATGAGTTGTTGTTATGCATCACCCAAAATGGATTAAAAGATTGGTTACCTTTAGACATTATGACAATAAATGAATTAGGATCATACTTCAAAATAACTCAAAATAAATTATTAGCTGAAAGCCATATTGATGAACTAGATGAAGTAATTGACACAAATAGCTTATATTATAAATTAAAGGCAATGTCATTGTTGATTTTAAATGAAAACTTGTCAACAAGTGATTTGCAAACCGAATTTCAACAAGTGCTTGGAGGTCTAGATATAGAAATAGGCTTGGCTGACATTATAAATGAAATCCATGGACAAACTAATTTAATTAATAAACGTGTTTTTTCAGTAATATATTTGGTTAGAAGTACTAATTCAATCAGTAATACTGGAGGATTGATGAGAGTTAAAGAAAAAATGATAAGAATTGTTATTGAACAATTAAAACATTTGATGGGTGGCAAAGTTGCTAATTTCGTAAGTATAAATATTTTGTATATTGTTATTCTATATGTTTTGTTTTTATACATGCTAACAATTTATTTATTTTTTCTAGGTTAAAAGTTTTACTTTTCTTACAGCTATTACATTATACAATCTTTATCATACATTTAAAAACATTTACGATATTTGGGATCAATTTAAAAAATGTGATGAATTGAGTAAATATCTATCAGAAAAAAAAGGCTATTTTAAAATTTATTTAGATCAGGTAGATTATTGTATTAAAAAAATGTTAAAATCATTAAATGATGATGATGTTAAATATGAAGGTAAAAGATATATAATTATTATTAACAAATCAATTTATTATATTACAAATTAATTGATTGTCCATTTACTATTTACTATATAGATTATTTGAAAAATTTTAAAGAACTTAATGAAAAAGTAGAAAATTTTGTCATAGAAGTTAAAGTGACAGCTATTCATTGTAGAAAAATAATTGATGAGAAAAAGAAAAAATATAATGCCGTAATTGGTGTAGGATCATCGTAAGTGTATATATACAAATTTAACGATCATGCGATTATACTGTATGTTAATTATTATTTAAAATTTAGAGTTCTTGGTGGTGTTGGATTGGGATTATTTGCATGTCAATTCCTCGAAGGATATATTACAAAAAGCCAGGTAATGTCCATATTAACATATATAATATCTATTAATATTAATAATTATTACTATAATTTTTTCAGATTATAACAAGTTTAGCATTGATGGGTTTAAGTGAGGTAGGTTCGGCTGTATTGACTGCTCCAAGTCATGATCTAGGCAATAAAAACAAAAACTTCGATAAAACACTTAATCTATTTAAATCTTTGCATGAAAAATTGGAAAAGGAGAAAAATCTCCACAATCACCACCACATTGAATTCGTTGAAAATAAACAAAAATTGATTGCTGAATATGAATTGCTTGTGTATGAATTTGGAGCATTTGAATCGGAGCTTTGATAAGGAAAAAAAATATTCAATGTAATCATTAGTTTTTATTATGATTGTATATTATCTATCAATTTGTTTAGTAAGTTGTTTTTATTAATTTGTAATATTAGTAGATAAAAAATTGGCTACTTGCTATAGTTAGTTACCTTGTAAATATAAGTTTTTAAGATGTAATGTTCTTTATAAAAACTAGCTTTGAATTTCTTTTGCTTTCTTTAATTTCTCATGTCTTTCAGCGCCAGGAAGTTATATTTCTCGTTTACTTTTAATCATGTCACTCTTGAATTGTTTCTATGGTTCTTGTTAAAGGAATTTTTGATAAATACAAAGTATCCAAGAAAAATAATTAATGCAAAATACACAAAAAGATATTATCAAAAATATTGTCCGCAGAGGCAAAAGTCAAACTAAAATTAAAAATTATATGTCAAAACTAAATCAAAAGTCAAAAATCAAAATTAGTTTTAAGTTGTGGTGAAACCAGTGACTTTTGCACAGTTGCGAAACCACAGTTTTGGAAACCAACCCTAATTCTAACGCCTAGAACCAACAAAATAAACTTGTGAAGAATTTCTTTGCTAACGGTATTGAATGATAACGGCACGTGATTACGAGTCAAATGTCCACTATGCTTAATATTACTATTGCTACTTTTGTTATCAATTTTGTTGTACAACAAACCTGTTTTATCTAAAATCTTGTTTTTTAACATTTATACTATTAACAAACATGGTTAGCAAAAAATCATTAATTCTCCTTATAAATACCATTAACATTACTGTTCTTTCCTTACTATCCCTTAAACTGTATATAGCACAATTTTTATGAAAATGTGATACATAAATTCGATACCGGAAAATCACTTATTATTACAAACAATAAAATTTTTTAAATTTTTCGTAGTTATTTACATATTATTTAAGTTCATAACATTAGTTATTCAATACAACTTTTGTTAATTATTTTTATTGGTAAAAATTTATATTCTAATAATAAGTATTTTTTTAGAAAATTTCACGAAAAATAAAAAGAAAACTTCACTCCTTGTGGAAATTGTTATAGAAAAAAATGACACTATTAAATCTTATACCATTTTTATTCCTCAGAACTTGAAGTTTAAATTTATTAAAGTTAATGTAAAGATATAATTAGTAAAATCTTCACCTTGTATGTATTAAATTTTTCGGAATGTAAAAAATTTTTATTCTTGATAAATAAAATTAATTAATCCTCATTTAAATTGATATTTTGTTCTTCATGATAAATTTTAAAACAGTTTCTATTATTATTACAACACAATGGAACATCACATAATGTACACCAAATATTAGAGAAAGAAGGTCTTTTATCTTTACCTATTAATAAATACCTACACAATACACATGAGTTTCTTTTATCACTTCTCCATTCTACAAAATGGTTACCAATCATCAATCTTTCAGCAGGAAGTTGATATTTAGGTGTTATGTATATTAATTTTTTGTCTGGAAAGGAGGAAGAGGAAGTAGGAGTAGCTTGTTGATTATTCCGTGTTGTCATTCCTAAATACATTTTTTCTTTCAAAGCATCTTCTATCAATGTCCATAATAATTGTAATCTAAAGACTTTGTGAGGTAAATTATTTCTTAATATGTTACTTCTTTTATAAATCAAATAAGAATTAACTATTGCTGTGTCAAGCAACCAAAAAAACAAAGGAACCCAAGTACGTCGAGCTGTTAATTGAGTTGAATAATAGCTTCTTAATTGATCAGCTAAATCAACTCCATTCATTTTATAATTATAATCATCAACTACACTAGGAATATCTATAAGTTTTTTTGGTTGGTTGCCAAAAACTTCAGTTATAGCTTCTCGATTTGTGTTAGTAATCCTTGGGCAGCGACGAACCTTTGCAACTTTAGAGTTTGGTCCAGTAATTTTATGAATTGTGGTTAGCATGGTTACAGGGCCATTATCTATCCACAAAAGAACTAAAACTTCATCAACTACAACACCTGAAAGTGTATTCCATTTTATACCACCTTTCTCCTTTAGCTTTAATTCACTGGGAAATTTAGCAGAATTTTTACGAACTGTTCCACATGCACCAATTCCTTTATCTCTTAAATATTTAAATAAACTAATACTTGAAAAGAAGTTATCCATGTATACACTAAAGGATCTATTAGTTGGTAATTTATTTATTAAATGAAAAACTTCGGATCCAGTTTTAGTCAATCCTGGAATTTTTTCTATATTTGAATTTTCTTTAATTCGGGAAGAAAATATGAATGTAAAAGTGTAGCCAGCATCACACAATGATAAAATTTTAAACCCTTCAGGAGTTAATTTATTTTTTATTCTAAAAGTATGAGCACTTCTTCCTGAGAACATTGCAATCATTTCATTAATAGAAACATCTGATGCTGGTATATAAATAGATTCAGAAACTTTCCTAATATGTGTAGACAAGGGTTCAATTTTTGAAAATAAGGTAGATTGATTTTGTGTATCATTAGGGTCTGAAATATGGAAGAATCTTTTAATCTGATAAAATATTTTTTTAATAATCAAGTTAGTTTAGTTTAGTGATATATTAAATGTACATAATGCCACATGCTTGTTGAAATCTAATTAGAGTCATATTGAGTTATTTTATGTTTAGGAACTTTATCATCTGTGTTCCAATAATCTGAGACAGATGGAAATTTAAAAAGACCCATATATATTAATATTCCTAACCAAATTTTCAATTCAGGAACAGTCAATGGATACCAATCTCTTCCTGTTCCAGCATCTTTATCAATTGCATACAAATTAGTATTTATGACAAGTTGATTAAAGATTTCATTTGTGAAAAAAAGCATAAAAATTGAAATTGGATTCAATTCTGTTAATAAATTTAATTCATGAGGCAATTTTACAATTGCATTGTGTAAATTGTATCTATGCACTAATGGTATAAATTCTGGAGGAGGTGGATATTAGAGTCATTATCATCAATTTGGGCTTTTTTCTTTTTTTTTTTTTTTGTATTGCTTCTACTACTTGTAGATTCTTCGGTACTATTTTCTTCTCTTATATCATCACTGATTTCAATAATATCAGTTGAAGCAAAGGTGTCAATATTCTCATTAACATTAGTTACTTCAGAATCCTCAAATTCTTCATGTTCATTCCGTTTCAAAAAAAAATTGAATTCATCCTCATCCTCTGCATCTAAAAAACCTTCATATTTGTAAATATTAATATTTGAAGAGTCCATTTTTTAATTAAAGTTTAAATAAATAAAAAATTTTATTGCAGTGTTAAAAAAAAAATTAATACAAAATGATCGGTAAAGTAAATTTTTTTTGTATATACCTTTACTTTGCACGATCATTTATCACCAAGAACAATATGTAACACTTTGTTTTTTCTTTAATGGGTTAATGATACAATCTCAAAAATCATTTTTTAATTAGGAAATTATGTGTAAAAACTGCATGATAAAAATCTTTGTGTCTTACAACAAATCTGCAGCATATATGCTGCAGAAACAGTTTAAGGCAGGGTTGGCAAATGTGTGGTCCATTGATGGTCCATTGGTGGTCTATTGGGTCCATTGGTGTAACATTTTAACCATATTTAGTATTTTATTAATTGCAATGGACCAGTCCAAAATCCAACTGTTCTCAATGGACCAGTCAATTTGCCAACCTTGGTTTAAGGGATAACTATTATATACGTAATTTTGAAATTGTAAAAAAATAAAAACAATCATTTTGGTAAAAGTCGCGTTTTATTTGCTTTGGTGAGTAGACAAAGGTTTAGGACTAATGTTGATTGGTTGACAACGATTTGTCCAAAGGTCAATTGAAAATATTGGTAGTGTTATTTTAAATCGTAAACGTAAGACCGTTAAACAAACTGCTTTAAGTTGTTTAAAAGGGATTTTATAGAGGGCTTTGAGCTTTTGTAAACGAGTTATATCTATTTATTTATAGTTATTTGGTATCATCAAGTGTGCCCAGAGATTCGCCGAAACTTACTAGGTACAAAAAAGAGGCAGTAAAGTAAATTCATAAACTAACTAATTGATAAATACCGATTTATTGTGTATTGCTTGCGATTAACTGACAAGAGTAGCACAAAAGTTAAACCATCATCGACATGTTTGTTAAATAATCGGCATTAACTGAAAGGCTACCTTACACTATTTTTGTTCTTCTGCCCAGCATGACATGCCATCATATTCTGATTGGCGACTTATAGATTTGGTTGTTAATTATTTCATAAATGGTGTAGACAGAAAATTATCATGGATTTGAATGATCAATTTATTTAATAAAACTTTCAAATATTTTATTTCAATATCTTTATTTATTTAATCCTAATAGTTTGTTGATTAGTTAGTCAAATAATTAATCAACAGAAAATAACAATAAGAATAATAATAATCAAAATAATAATTATTACCTGTGATGCTTTCTTCATTAATAATTTCTGTAATTTTCTTTAAAATCAGAAAGTTTTCATAATCATCATTATTATAATTATAATAATCCAACCAAAACCTTTTTTGTTTAGGGGGTTTAATCAACTCTCCCTTTACTTCTTCTTCTTGATCAATGCTATCTTTTATATTATTTTTCATCTGGTTCAATTTCCTTAAATAATTTTCTTTCACAGCCCATGTCAAGAATCTACGATTAGTTACTGGCTTCAGATGTTGTAATTCTAATGTGGTATAAACAGTCTGGCAAATTATTGAAAAATTTTCAATTGTAATTTTTGTGTACGGTGTTATTAGATTGGTGGCAATAATGGATGATGATGATTGTCGAATAGGTCGATGTAAATAGATCTTAGAAACATATGGTGATAGAAAGTAGTGTATGGAAAGGGTTGATAATGTACTTCCAAAAAAACCTTTGAGATATTATTATATTTAAGTATTTAAACAAATTATAATAATGATAATTGGTATAACTAATTATAACTAATCATATGCTAGTTACCTAGTAATAAATAAGTGCTATCTAATCCTGCTGCTTGCACTATTTTAACATATATATTCATATATATTATTAAAAATCAAGCTGACAATTTCTTCAAATGAAACTAAAATTAACACACACATACTATTCGGAGTATCCCAATAATATAAAATATATGGAGCACTAAGTGCAATAAACTATAATTAGTTCTCAAAAAAAAAAAAAAAAAAAAAAAAGTTTTTTATGATAATGAAAATTAGTTAATCAACAAATTTTGATATAAAGAATATATGTAATCCAGATATACTCACACCCAAAGTATTGATAGAAAAAAATTTTATTAATTTAACAAATTTTGCATTTGGTCCTTGAAATATCAATTGATTAGTAATAGGTGTGCTGTTATTAGATGTTGTCGATATTGTGGTAGGTATAGTTGCATTATCATTATTATTGCTTTTATTGTTGTTGTAAAAATGTGAATGTTGTTGATTAATTATAATTTTTTCTGAATTTTTCTTTGTCTTGAGAAAAGTAGGTACAAAAGAGTAGTGATGCTTTGGAATGGTCGGAATTGAATTTCTAACAAATATTATTGGTTTTAATCTTGTTATGGGTTTTAAGGAATGATTTGTTCTATTAATTCTGATAAACATTTTAAATTGGGAAAAATTTTTTAAAGAGAATTTTCATTATTTTCGTGTTACAAACAATTATTTTGTATAAAGCGGTTCAAAAACGAGAATAATTAATTCCCATCTTTCATTTAAGAACTCACACAAACCATGACTCGAATACCGCTTCACTCAATAAAAAGTTGTTATAACTTACTTATTATCACTATAATTATTTTTTCATTCGTTTCATACTCACAACAACTAGAAACGACAATAGAGGATAAGCCACAAATCAGAAAAAGAGATTACGACAAAAGATTTTATTATGCAATAGAGGTAGCGAATGATCTCATCATTACCCCAAAAGATGTAGAGAATCTACTAAATATAAAACACGAGGGAAGAATTGGTGAACTTGATAATTATCATTTGTTTAGCTCAGCAAAAGAAGATGTAACAATTGAACATTACGATAAACGCTTTTCGCATCTTGCCGAGGATAATGATCGTGTGTTAAAAAGGTTTAACGAGTTGAGAGAACTTCGAAAAGGAGATTTGGGATCATCAACTATTAATAAACGATCTCTTGAAATCATTGATGGAATATTAAGCGTGGACAAACAAATACTTAGAAAAAGACACAAACGAGTACCACTTCCACCACCTACTCCATCACCAACAGATAATTCTCATAAATTCCTGGATCCAGATGAAATTGGTAAATCAATAGGAATTCACGATCCAGGATTTAAATATCAATGGCATTTGGTAATAATAATAATAATAATAATAATAATAACCATATTAAACAACATTCAGGGATATTGATTTTAACTATAAATTATTATTGTATATAGCTTAATTTAAATGAAATAGGACATGATATTAATGTTACGGGCATATGGAAAGAAGGTATTTATATTTTTTAAATGTTCTCTCCCCACAACCCCCTCCCCTCCCTTCTCCCAATATATATTCACAAATACACGTATATAGAAAGAAACATAGTGCAAATGAAATTTATATAATTATTTATTACAAATTTGTGAAATTTCAAATTTTTTGATTTGAAAAAAAAACAAAACTCGTACTAATACAATAGATGATTGATTGATTGATTGATATCTCCATCATAAGGAATAACGGGCAAAGGAGTTGTTGCTGCTATTGTAGATGATGGATTGGACATGTATAGTGAAGATTTGGCTGATAATTTTGTATGTTGTAGGCAAAATATAATAATATAAATCATATTTATTAACATAATAATAATAGTAAATAGTAATAATATTTAATCTCTATAAAAAATAAAAGTACGCAGAAGGATCATATGATTTCAATGATCATAATCCACTACCAAAACCTCGTTTAATTGATGATACGCATGGAACAAGATGTGCCGGAGAAATAGCTGCCGTGAAAAACAGTGTATGTGGTATTGGTATTGCTCCAGATGTCAAAATAGCAGGTATTTTAATAGTGTAATGATAATTGTAATTATGATTATTACTATCTTTATAATTAAAATTAACAACAATACAACAATATTATTATATTTAAGGTATAAGAATATTGTCTGCACATATATCAGATGCTGATGAAGCGGAGGCTTTGAATTATAAATTCCAAAAGAATGACATATATTCATGTAGTTGGGGACCACCTGATGATGGGCAGTCGGCAGAGGCACCTCAAGGTGTGATACTTAAAGCGATAGTAAAAGGAATAGAAAAGGGTCGTGGCGGAAAAGGAAGCTTGTTCGTTTTTGCATCCGGTAATGGAGGTGCCAATGATGATAACTGTAATTATGATGGCTACACCAACAGTATATACACATTAACTGTTGGAGCTGTTGATCGTAAGCATGTACTCCCCTACTATGCCGAAAGATGTACTGCCTTATTAATCACTACTTATAGTAGTGGCAGTGGAAGTTATATTGTATGTATGGATTTCGTTATAATTATTTATTTTTTCCTTTGTCGATTTCAATATTATACTAAGTTTATTATGTGTAAATAATAATATTAGTATACAACTGATGTGGGCGTTAAGAAATGTACAAATTTGCATGGTGGTACATCTGCAGCTGCACCAATTGCAGCCGGGGTTTTTTCATTAGTATTGCAAATAAGGTAAAATAATAATAATAATAATAATAATAATAATAATAATAATAATAATAATAATAATAATAATAATAATAATAATAATAATGCGTGTGTATGCATGTATTTACTTATTTATATTTATATTGTATATATTTTGCAGGCCTGATCTTACATGGAGAGATATGCAATACCTAGTATTGAATAGTGCAATGACATTTAATTTAGAGGATCCTGATTGGCAACTAACCAAAGCAGGGCGACTTTACAATTATAAATTTGGATATGGAAAGTTGGATGCATATACTTTGATCCAGAATGCAAAAACATATAAACTATTGAATCCACAGGTTAACATTGAGATGCCAATAATTAACGTTACTAAACCTATACCAATGAATCAAGAAGGAATTATTAGTAAGGTGGTTGTGAAGAAATCAGATGTTGACAAAGCAAATATGAAAAGATTGGAACATGTAACTGTGACTATTAATGTTATTCATGAGAGAAGAGGTGATATAGAGGTTGATTTGATAAGTCCAAATGGTATTGTTTCTACCATTGGATTACCAAGGATGTATGATGAAAATATCGGTGGACTTAATAATTGGACATTTATGAGCGTTAAACATTGGTTAGTGTAACTGATGTTTTTGAAAAAATTTATTTTATTTATTAGTAATTTTAATATTAAATACTAAATTTTTAGGGATGAATCACCAATTGGTACGTGGACGATACAAGTTCGCGATAGAAGAAATCCAAAATTTAATGGAATATTTGTAGATTGGATGTTGAAATTATGGGGCGAAAGAACTGATAATAATGAAAGTGGCAAAAATAGTAGTGATACCAACAATAATTCAGATAAAACCTCTACTACAATAATAACCAATACCACCCCTTCAAGCATTGCAGAGTCAATATTATCTTCACAGACATCAACCAAATCAACTGATGATAATAATATCAAACCATCACTACCAATACCAATACCATCATCATCACCACCAGTAAGTGATGACAATAATAAGATATCAACATCTACAATACCATCATCACCACCAGTAAATGATGACGATAATAAGATATCAACAACAAACAATCCTATTTCAACAGAAACACAACCGGCTACTACAAATGCAGCTGATAACAACAACGATGATAGTAGCAGCAGTAGTAGTAACAGCATCAATAGTAATTGGATTTGGGGTATTGGAGTAGTTATGGCGTTTACATTGGCATATATGGTTTATGCGACTAGGAAATGGTATTGGGATGATGTGAAGAAAATAGTATCTGAAGTATTCTCTAGGAGAACATATGCATCGGTGTTACGACAGCCATCTGATCGAACATCTAATGATGAGGATGGTGACCTTATTCCATTGACAAGAGGCAATAAACAATTCACGACATCAAGAGAATTGTTTGATGCATTCGGAGATGAGGAGGAGGAGGAGGAGGAAGAAGAGATGGTAATGATGGGAGATCGACAGGTTGTATATGAAAATTCATATATGGATGGTTTTATAAATGATGACCATATTAATGATGATGATGATGATGATAATGTTGGCGGAAGTGGCGGTGATAATAATGATCAACAAAATTAAGAGATAGTAAGCAAAGGAGAAAATGATGATACATAATTACAACAAGGACAATAGAGTAACAAGGATGTCATGTGACATTTATTTATTAAAAAAATAACGTAGATTAAATTTATAGAATCTTATTTTCATTTTAAAAATATTAATATTTATTATTACTAATGTTTAAGCAAGAAATTAAATTAATTTATAATAATAAAATATAATACCACTTTATCACATAATAATAATCGAACAATTAAAAGTTATTTAGTGCACATCTTCGAAAAGATCTCGTATTTCTCTACTCATTGACAACAATGGACTTTCTTGATCTGTTAACTGCGGCATTGGAATAGTAACACGATGTTCATTATTAAATGGTTTTTTTCTATTTTTACTCATTAATTATGCTGCTGGTATTATTTTCTCTATCACCAAAACACCATTCCGATATATAAAAAGTTTTCCTTCGCTATTTTCAAATTGATTCATGCCCGCTAAAAACGAATTATTTTTCGGTAACTTCGACTTGGTTCCCTTGAACGGGGGGTTTTCAATGCGAGAAGTTTATTTTGCAACAAAAATTATTTTTTTTCTAATGACATACCGATGGTGGTGGTAATATTGGCTTGATTAAGGAAAATTGTTAAGGCTAATTGATAATGCTATATATGGTTAATAGAATATTTTGAAAAATACTTTTATTATTTCGAGATTCACCAAACATTATACAGTCATACCTCTCTCCACATATGTTGGGAACCAATTTCATAGAAAAATCATCTCCATATAGGGAAAAACCTCTCTACAAGAACATCTGGAATGTTCCCGACAATTTTATGTTAAACTAAACCCTTTTTATTATTCATTAATTACCACGTTATTTAATGGAGACATTAATGTTTAGCATGTTTCAATTACAAATTTAAAACACCACTAACCAATTTAAATAAAATATCATTTTCAGCCATTTTATTGTTCTTGGAAATTGTCCTTTGTTACTATTGGATTAATTATCCAGTGTTGATCATTCCCGATTTATTTGAAAATATATTTATACCTAAAATTAAACTGTAATGGAAAAAATGCAAACTTTATATTTTTCATTACATATTTATTTATTTGGCGCACAAATCAAATATATACTTTTTTGGCATAACTCTCATTTATTTGTAAATTGTTAAATTTCTGATTACCCAAGAATGACTTCAGACACGTAGAGAGTAAATTCGTCATCATAAATATTTTTCATTTCGTTATTAACAATAATAATAATCCAGGAAGTAGATAACTTTATTATTGATTATTATTACCAACTCTACCACTTTTCGTAAGTAATTATTACTTGATATTAAAATATAAAATGAATCATCGAATTCTTCTTCTTATTATTTTTTTGTTTATTCTGCAACCACATAAATCATGCATATACCCAATTCGATTAATTACATCATAGAATAAAAGCATTAAAAAAACGCCACCAATATTTTGAAATGAAACCTTTGAAATTTGTTAAATTAAAATTTATATCACAATAATAAATAACCTTTATACTTTTTATATTTTAACAATGATCAATGTGTTGTTACTTAATAGATTGCGTGTGAATAAACAATATGAATCAAGAAATTTTATCAATAATAGGAACATAATACTTATTGTTAAAAATTCCCACTCTTCGCAACATAATAAATAATAATATGAAACTATTTACGCTGACTTCTTCCCTTTCAAGTTGGTTATAGAACATTCTGGGTATATTTTCAATTAATATAAGTAGTTTTAAGCGTAAGATACGAGTAATTTAATAATTTTTGAAAAAATTTTTTTTTATAAACTTTTTTAAAATTTTTTTTTAAAACATAATTTTTTTTAAAAAATGAGATCTTCATTTGCAAAGGGACGTGCACTTGAACTTGAGGTTGTCAACAAATTGAGGGATGCGGGGATTGAGTGCGAACATATTGGGTGAGTGTTTTTCACAGAGTTATTTTGTCGAGTTCTTTGATGATGACACATTATACTCATTATTATTGTTTATTGTTTATCTATTATACAGCGGGCCGGGCGACATGGAAATCGATATTAAAGGAGTTGCCTGCAGCATCCCGTTTGTTGTACAATGTAAAAATTGGAGAAAGAAAATAGGTATTATATCAATTATTTATGCGAATCACATTAATTAAGATAACTTTCAATTAATTAATATCAAACATTTACAGGTCGTCCGGCGGTGTACGAATTGGAGGGGGTTCTCCTGAGGCAGGCAAGGGAGACGATTGGCATCTTGGTTGGCCGATCGAAAGAAGCTGGCTTCGCGCCTAGTGCGTGGACCGCAGCTAATACGTCGATATTTGATATTGTTCTCACGGATGTGGCTAATATTATAGAGGATTTGTCTTTAGTCGCTGGTCGACTAAATGATAATTCCAGAGCTCTTAATTTATTTTTTTCTTTTTTATTTTTTTTAATTTTTATTTATATAATTATTTTTATTTTCTTGTATATATTTTTTTAATCGTAAGTCTTCGTCCGTGGGAACACTATCTTATATCGACGTTTTATCTGATTCTTTCCCCGCTCATTGTAAATATTGTAAATATTTTTTTTTTTTTCTTGTATATATTTTTTTGTTTTACTTGTATATATTTTTTTTTTCTTGTATATATTTTTTTTTTCTTGTATATATATATTTTTTTTTTCTTGTATATATTTTTATTTCTTAGTTACATAAATATAAATAATTATTTCTTTGGTATTTTATTTTTTTAAAAAAAAAATCGTGCGTATCCAATGATCAATCAAGTGTCGTTTTCAGACGGTAATTGTTTTAAAATTGAAGCATGTAAGGAAGAGATAAGGTTACTGTGCTTAAATCTGCAGTTGAAAAATCAAGGTCACAAGACCTTTTCATATTTATAAGAAATAATTAAAATAATTTTTGAGAACAATTTCACTTTGAAGGTTAATAAAATAAAAAAGATTTATATTTCAATGTTTTCTCTTCGTAAAAAACAAATGATATATGTTTTTACACGTATTAATATTATGATTAAATATTACTTATTTTTTTAATACAACTACAACCAAGTCAAGCATACGGTAATGTGGTGTAGTGTTTAAATATTAATATTAATATACTTTACACTTTCTATAATGGTTTACGAAAAAATGTCCATTATAGTAATGATTCACACATGGGTCATAAATTGAGCTTAAATTATAGAGCAAAACCCGTTATTATTATTATTATTATTATTATTATTATTATTATTACTATTTATATTATTATTAATATAGAAAGATAGATCCGTTATAGAAAGAATGAACTGTAGTTACTATTTTTTTTAATAATTTATTTCAAAATTTTGAACAGTTATCTTAAGTTCAAGTTTACATACCACGGGAGTTGAAGCTTTAATATGTCCTTTATAATAACATTAACGGTCATGAAGCACTTAAACACTTATTATCTGTTATAAGTACAGACGTAATAACCTTTAAATCGCAAAATAAAACCATGTAAAAAAAAAAAAAACATGACGACGTCATATTTTTTAGTGTGTATGTGTATACGTGCAATTTTTTCGTTGATGGGTTATTCATATCCATAACAATTTAGATAAATTTTATCTTGCTCGTTTTCATCAACATTAAAATTAATGGTTTTTTTTTATTTTATTAAAGAAATAACACGCGTTTCAAAGAGGATGTTATTTTTTTATCTTCAACAATGTTTAAAATGTCGAAACTCTGCTGGAGGAGTTTTGACAAGCAACCATATTTACTCCCATCATTTATTTCATTTTTTATGTGTAACTTTTTCCACTACAATAACGATGGGTAATTTTAATATCCTTAAATAGGAGATTTTTTAATTTGTAATATACATTTAAATATTTATTTATTATAGAAATCTAAGTTGAACATAACTTTACGTTGTTCTATTACTGGGCTTAATTGTTATATAATTTTACCTTTTGTATATATTTTAATTAGATAAATGGTGCCTTATTGTCATAAAAAAAAATCACATCGTAGTTACATGATGCAAATACAAATTATTATTCCTTTGGTATTTAGCTGTCGAAATAATTATGTAGAGATTGAAATTAGTGGAAAGATTTTGGTGACCTTGATTTTTCGACAGCCTTCAACTGCAGATTTAAGCACAGTATCTCATCTCTTCCCTATATATTTCAATTTTAAAACAATTACATGTAAAAAAATACTTGAATTAGGGAGTGATCGACCATATATACATTTTTTTTAACATACATAAAAGAAGAAAAGGTTGCCGTGTTACGGTGCCTTACTAAATGTCGTAATCTGTGTAGATTTTTTAATATTTCTTTTTTTTTTTTTTTTTTAATATGTTTCCCTAATCTAACGACTTTACTCAATTTCGAAATGTTTGGTTGCTTCGTTGTAAAGAAAGTTACAGTTTCAGTTACCGTAACTGTAACTGTAACTTTCTAAACGTCAACTTTAGTAAACTGAATTTTTGAGGAAGGAAGAGATCAAAATCAAAGGGTAAGACTTTGTGATGAGTCGTTTTTTTTCTTTGCTGCGCTGGCTTGAAATGATTTGCAAATTGATTTATTAATAAAATTGAGAAATATTTGAAATATTTCCGTTTTCCAAAAAAATGATAAATGACTGTGGTTATTTTTACGTCATCATATCGTGCGAAACCCAATTACTATCTGTTTGTCATGATTTGTGAACTGAAAAACTTATCTGTTTTGGTTCAAAACGTCAGGGTTGAGCGAAACAGATACTTGACTGAAAGGAAATCGTGTTTCGCTTGAGATGTTTTTGCATGGTGTCGACCGCTGTATATCGTTAGTTCTTCGATTTTCTCTGACGTTTTGGACCGTTTAAATGACCAAAAACTGATGGTCTTGTCTTGGAACCTTTTACCTCGGATCGTCAAAGGCTTGTCACACATCGTGTTTGTGATATTTTCTGGTCACGAGACCGGGGTTCAAAATGTTTTGTTTTGTTGTACGATATGTGTTGAATTAAAAAAAAAAATTTTTTTTTGATTTTGACCATTTGAAGGATAGTGGATGATCTGAATTCCCTTTTGGAGAAACCGATAAAATCATTGATTAATATTAATGAAAAATTTCCTTTCGGAAAGAACACGTTGATTAATTAAGAAAAAAAAAGTTTAGTTGATTTTTTTAACAATTGAAATTTATTCTTCTATAGTGATATAGATTTGAAAAAAAAACATATAGTCGATCAATTTGACCTTTAATCCGGGATAAAAATAAATAAACACAAGGAAAAGATCAAGGCAAAATATCATCTTTTTTTTTAACAATCGAAATTCGCAAATGGCTTTTGATTCACAAGAAGGTTCTTCTTTGCAAAGGGGGGTTTTTTTTTATTAAGGGAAAAGAAGCTTAGTTGATTTTTTTAACAATCGAAATTTGTAAAGCTTATTCTTCTATGGTGATGTAGACTTGAAAAAAACATCTAATCGACCAAATTGACCCTTGATCTGGGATGTATAAATAAATAAATGAATAAAAAACAACCGATTCGCCTCTCGAATGTTTTTTACTCGCTTGCTTTTTTGCATAGTATTTCTTTAATTTTGATTATTTGTTATTAAATCCACTTAAAAAACCTATTATGACACCTTTTGATGACTAGTGCTCCGATCCTGTTGTTTCCCTGACAGTTGATGCTTTAAATCGTGAGAGGATCGATGGTGGGTCTAGCAACTTGCTTTTCAAGAATCACACGAACCTCCAAAAATCCATTACAATTCAGGAAGGAGTGAGGGTCATGTTCTTGAACAACAAACTGTTCGAGCACAATATCTGCAATGAGACGATAGGAATGATAACTAAAGTCGTTGATGATGACAATGTGGAAGTTACGTTCCCAACAATTAACGATGTGATGGAAATCAACATTCAGAAAAGCGTTGCAAATTTTGATATCAATGGCGTACCGACATCAATGTGTCAATTTCCGTTGCAGAATGCATTTGCTCTTACGATGCACAAGGCTCAAGGTCTAACACTGCCACATGCAATCTTGACTGTAGGCCACAACATGTTTGCACCAGGACAAATCTATGTGGCGATGAGTCGAGCTTCTTCCTGGAAGTCGTTGGACATTCTATCTTTTGATTTTTGACTGCTTGAAAGTGGAATTCGATGTCTTAAATGAGTATAAGAGGTTAAATTTCTTAAATCAAAAAGGTTTTAAAAGAAATGCACAAGCCTTGAATGAATTCTTTAACAACAAATTTTCTGATTTTTTGTGGTTGAAATTTTTTTTTTGATTAAGGGTGGCTTACTTAGGTACGAAATTCTGATTGGGTTGTAATGCAGATCATCTAAAAATAGTTTTTTTGGTGAATGAAATATGAGGTTGAATTTGATCGAGAGAGAGAGAGAGAGAGAGAAATGTGGGGACGGCCGTCCTATTTGTATTTTTTGAATTAATAAAATAGACTATTGTCTAGACCTGAGTGATGTCGTTGTGTGAGCAAAAGGCACGAAGCTCGCTGTCACGTTTTAGTTTAAAAACTTGTTATTTACAGTATCAAAATAATTTTTGTGTAATTTCACTTTGAAGATTAATAAAAACCATTTATAAATATATGCGAATGAGTGGGTAAAAAACAAATGATATATGTTTTTATTAATATTATGATTAAGTATTATTTATTTATTTTAATAGAATTACAACCAAGTCAAGCATATGGCAGTGTTTGAATATTAATATACATTATAATGGTTTACGAAAAAATGTCCATTATAGACAGTAATAGTAATGATTTATATATGGGTCATATAAATTGAGCTTAAATTCTCAGTTTGTTATAGAGCAAGATCCGTTATTGTCATTATTATTATTATTACTATTCTATAGTTGGCTCGCTCCTAAATTTTGGGCAAATTTTAAAAGTATAGAAGTCACTTTCTGTCCTACCTTTTTAAAAATAGCTCTATTAGTTGATATAATATGTCTTTGGTTTTAATGTAATAGAGAGATTTTCTCAAAAAAATTATTTGTTGTAGAGTTCTATTCTTTTTTAAAACATGTACTTTACTATGCTCGCGAGGAATTTTTCCACTATGATCATTTCTAAATTTAGGAAAATTATTACTAAATTTAAACTATCGTATCTAAATTTGGCAGTAACTGGTAAGAAATAGTTTTTAAAACTAAAATCACGTGAAGACCTATTTTTTGAAAAATTTGAAATTTGGCCACATGGCGCAGCAATAGGAGGTCTTTAGACCGAGCCAACCATAGAAAGATAGATCCGTTATAGAGAGAATGAACTGTATGTAGTTACTATCTTTTTTATAATTTATTTGAACAGTTATCTTAAGTTCAAGACATTAAAATTAATGGTTTTTTTATTTTATTAAAGAAATAACACGCGTTTCAAAGAGGATGTGTTTTTTTTATCTTCAACAAAGTTTAAGATGTTGAAACTGCTGATTGATTTCTGAAGAAGTTTTGGCAAGCAACCATATTTACCCCCACCATTTATTTCATTTTTATGTGTAACTTTCTACTACAATAACGATGGGTAATTTTAATATTTTAAATGGGAGATTTTTTAATTTATAATATATTTTTATATTTATTATTGGAACATAAGTTGAACATAACTTTACATTGTTCTATTACTGGGCTTAATTGTTATAGATTGCAAAATGAAAATCAAAGGATCACTATAACTAAACTTACTCTTCCAGATATTTCAGATTCAAAATCGGTAAATGTTATAAGTGACACTGAAGCAGATAATACATGTGACTGATGAACAATAATCAAGATGCAATTTCCAGTGGCACTAATGTTGATGATTTTAGTATTTTTAGTGATGCTTTTGATTATCCAGATAAAAAGTATTGATTCATGCATTCATTCAATGATATTTCAAATATTACATTACAATTTAAAAGATCAAATGATTATAATAAATTGAATGACATAAATTTAAATTTATTACTATCAATATTCAGAAATAATTACTGCTATTGAATAATTATTAATTTCAACAATTGTATCTTTAATATTTGTTTGTATTACTTATATAATTTATAATGATAAATAAAAAAATTAGATT
Source organism: Entrophospora sp. SA101 (assembly GCA_958430865.1). Classification (NCBI taxonomy): domain Eukaryota; kingdom Fungi; phylum Glomeromycota; class Glomeromycetes; order Entrophosporales; family Entrophosporaceae; genus Entrophospora; species Entrophospora sp. SA101. The sequence goes on along the minus strand of CAUDNR010003146.1, from coordinate 21,465 downwards.
ATCATAAAATTCAACTGACAACTGAAAAATGACATAATATTTATTGACATGTTCGAGATTCACCAAACATTATACGGTCATACCTCTCTCCAAGAACCAATTACTATTAAGCTCATAGAAAAACCTCTCTATAAGAACATCTAGAAAAAGTTACTATATTCTGATAGAGTTATTTATTATTATTTTTAATTTGTCACAATTCTATGTTAAACCAAACCTTTTTATTATTCATTAATTATTCACGTTATTTAATGGAGGCATTAATGTTTAGCATGCCGCCTTTTGTTTTAATTACAAATTTAAAACACCATTAACCAATTTAAATAAAATATCAGGTTACAATTTCTCTTCTAAGGCTATTTTCAGCCATTTTATTGTTCTTGGAAATTGTCCTTTGTTACTATTGGATTAATTATCCAGTGTTGATCATTCCCGATTTATTTGAAAATATATTTATACTAAAATTAAACTGTAATGGAAAAAATGCAAACTTTATATTTTTCATATTTATTTATTTGGCGCACAAATAAAATATATACTTTTTTGGCATAACTCTCATTTATTTGTAAATTGTTAAATTTCCGATTACCCAAGAATGACTTCAGACACGTAGAGAGTAAATTCGTCATCATAAATATTTTTTCATTTCGTTATTAACAATAATAATAATCCAGGAAGTAGATAACTTTATTATTGATTATTATTACCAATTCTACCATTTTTCGTAAGTAATTATTACTTGATATTAAAATATAAAATGAATCATCGAATTCTTCTTCTTATTTTTTTGTTTATTCTGCAACCACATAAATCATGCATATACCCAATTCGATTAATTACATCATAGAAAAAAAGCATTTAAAAAACGCCACCAATATTTCGAAATGAAATCTTTGAAATTTGCTAAATTAAATCTATATCACAATAATAAATAACCTTTATACTTTTTATATTTTAACAATGATCAATGTGTTGTTACTTAATAGACTGCGTGTGAATAAACAATATGAATCAAGAAATTTTATCAATAATAGGAACATAATACTTATTGTTAAAAATTCCCACTCTTCGCAACATAATAAATAATAATATGAAACTATTTACGCTGACTTCTTCCCTTTCAAGTTGGTTATAGAACATTCTGGGTATATTTTCAATTAATATAAGTATTTTAATAATTTTTAAAAATTTTTTTTTAAAACATATTTTAAAACATGAGATCTTCATTTGCACTTGAACTAGAAGTTTTAAACAAATTGAGGGATGCGGGGATTGAGTGCGAACATATTGGGTGAGTGTTTTTCACAGAGTTATTTTGTCGAGTTCTTTGATGATGACACATTATACTCATTATTATTGTTTATTGTTTATCTATTATACAGCGGGCCGGGCGACATGGGAATCGATATTAAAGGAGTTGCCTGCAGCATCCCGTTTGTTGTACAATGTAAAAATTGGAGAAAGAAAATAGGTATTATATCAATTATTTATGCGAATCACATTAATTAAGATAACTTTCAATTAATTAATATCAAACATTTGCAGGTCGTCCGGCGGTGTACGAATTGGAGGGGGTTCTCCTGAGGCAGGCAAGGGAGACGATTGGCATCTTGGTTGGCCGATCGAAAGAAGCTGGCTTCGCGCCTAGTGCGTGGACCGCAGCTAATACGTCGGTATTCGATATTGTTCTCACGGATGTGGCTAATATTATAGAGGATTTGTCTTTAGTCGCTGGTCGACTAAATGATAATTCCAGAGCTCTTAATTTATTTTTTTCTTTTTATTTTTTTTAATTTTTATTTATATAATTATTTTTACTTTCTTGTATATATTTTTTAATCGTAAGTCTTCGTCCGTGGGAACACTATCTTATATCGACGTTTTATCTGATTCTTTCCCCGCTCATTTCTTGTATATATTTTTTTTTTCTTGTATATATATATTTTTTTTCTTGTATATATTTTTATTTCTTAGTTACATAATACAATTATTTCTTTGGTATTTTATTTTTTTAAAAAAAAAATCGTGCGTATCCAATGATCAATCAAGTGTCGTTTCCAGGCGGTAATTGTTTTAAAATTGATGCATGTAAGGAAGAGATAAGGTTACTGTGCTTAAATCCGCAGTTGATTAAAAAAATTTTTGAGAACAATTTCATTTTGAAGGTTAATAAAATAAAAAAGAATTATAAATATAAATAAAATATTTCAATGTTTCTCTTCATTTCAGTACCAAAAGGACAACATTTATTATGTGAAACATTTTTAAAAAAATAATAACTCCTGCGAATGAGTGGGTAAAAAACAAATGATGTATATGTTTTTACTTATTTTTTTAATAGAACTACAACCAAGTCAAGCAAATGGTGGTGTGGTGTAGTGTTTAAATATTAATATACTTTTTTCACTTTCTATAATGGTTTACGAAAAAATGTTCATTATAGACAATAATAGTAATTATTCATATATGGGTCTTAAATTATCGGTATAGAGCAAGACCCGTTATTATTATTATTATTATTATTATTATTACATTATCATTATAAAAAGATAGATCCGCTATAGAAAGAATGAACTGTAGTTACTATTTTTTTTATAATTTATTTCAAAATTTTTAACAGTTATCTTAATTCAAGTTTACATACCACGGGAGTTGAAGCTTTAATATATCCTTTATAATAATACTAACTTTATTATCTGTTATAAGTAATAACTTTTAAATTGCAAAATAAAACTGTGTAAAAAAAAAAAGAGCATGTCGACGTTATATCTTTTAGTGTGTATGTGTGTGTATACGCGCAATTTTTTTCGTTGAATATTATTCATATCCATAACAATTTATCTTGCTCGTTTTCATCAATATTGTGAGACATTAAAATTAATGGGTTTTTTTATTTAAAGAAATAACACGCATTTCAAAGAAGATGTGATTTTTTTATCTTCAACAAAGTTTAAAATGTCGAAACTCTGCTGATTGATTACTGGAGGAGTTTTGGCAAGCAACCCACAATTATGTCATTTTAAATGGGAGATTTTTTAATTTGTAATATACATTTAAATATTTATTTATTATAGAAACCTAAGTTGAACACTACATTACATTGTTCTATTACTGAACTCAATTGTTATAAAACGCAAACGAAAATCAAAGGGTTAATATAACTAAATCACTCTTCCAGATATTTCAAAATCGGTAAATGTTATAAGTGAAACCCACCCAGTTACTAGTGGAGCAGATAATACATGTGACTTGATGAATAATGAACAAGATGCAAATTTCCGGTGACACTAATGTTGATGATTTTAGTATTTTTAGTGATGCTTTTGAAAAAGTATTGATTCATGTCATGCATTCAATGATATTTCAAATATTACATTGCCATTTAAAGATCAAACGATTACAATAAATTGAAGGACATAAATTTAAATTTATTACTATTAATATTGAGAAATAATTACTGCTCTTGAATACTTATATTTTGTTGTATCTTTTAATATTTGTTTGTATTACTTATATATATAATTTATAATGATAAATGAGAAAAATTAAAATTCAACTGAAAAATGACATAAATGAGGTTACACGAGGGTAATAATTATTAATCAATTCGAGATTCACCAAACATTATTATTATTACTATTAAGCTCATAGAAAAACCATCTATAAGAACATCTAGAAAAAGTCACTATGTTCTGACAGGTTATTATTATTATTATTACAAACGTTTTTAATTTGTCACAATTCTATGTTAAACCAAACCTTTTTATTATTCATTAATTACTCACGTTATTTAATGGAGACCATTAATGTTTAGTATGCCGCTTTTTGTTTCAATTACGATTTTAAAACACCATTAACCAATTTAAATAAAATATCAGGTTACAATTTATCCTATCCCTCTTCTAAAGGTTATTTTCAGCCATTCTACTGTTCTTGGAAATTGTCCTTTTGTTAACTATTGGATTAATTATTCCGTGTTGATCATTTCCGATTTATTTGCTAATAGTAATAAGGAAAAAAATGCAAACTTTATATTTTTCATTACATATTTATTTATTGACATACAAATCAAATATATACTTTTTTGGCATAACCTTCATTTATTAATTGCCAAACTTCTGATTACCGAGAGAGGAAGTAATTCGTCACCATAAATAAATATTCTTTCATTTCGTTATTAATAATAATCCAGGAAGTAGACAGTTATTATTATTATTACCAACTTTAGGAATCATCAAATTCTTATTGTTTATTTTTGTTTATTCTGCGACCACATACACCCAATTCGATTATTTGCCTCATAGTAATAGAAGGAAAGCATTTAAAAAAATCTAGTATTTAGCTTGCTAAATTCAGATGATCAATATATTGTTACTTAATGGGGCCGGTGTAATAAAAAACATACATCAAGCAATTTTTATCAATAATAGGAACATAAACATATTGTGAAATTCCCTATTTTTGAAATATAATGATGATGATGATGATGATGATGATGATGATGATGATGATGATGATGATGATGATGATGATGATGATGATAATAATAATAGTAATAATAATAACAATAATAATAATAATAATAATAATAATAATAATAATAATAATATTTTGCCTTTATTAAAAAAAAAAAATCATAATAATAATAAATTTAAAATAAAAAATTATGTAAATTTTTTTTTAGTATATGACATTGTGTTGACAAAAAAGATGTTAAAGTTATTCGCATATTGTAATAGAAACATTCTAATTCTAGGTACATTTTCAATCGATTATAAATGTAAGATGTGATTATTTTAAAAAAAATGATCATTTTTTTTTCTGAAAATCTTTTTTTTTTAATACATTTATAAAATCCTTAATAATTATAAAAAAAATGACATCTTCCGTAGCCAAAGGGAAACAACTTGAGCTAGGAGATCAAGGGATACATGTACACACAGGGTGTGTGTTTCTCACTGAGTTATTATTACGTATCCGAAGTTACGCTCCCACTAGGTGTAAAATGTCTGGGAATTGAAAGCTCTTCGTGGCCACGGTTTGGTTCTTCTCAGCTTCTGATGTTCCCGAGTTATGCCTAGGCACTGGGAATTTATGGTGAATAGGATACACGAATTATTAATGAAAAGCTTCTTCGTGGCCACATTATTTAATGTGAACGTTCTTTGATAATGACGACGCATTATACTCATTATTGTTTATTGTTTATTTTTTATCAAACTATCCAGGGGACCGGTCGACAAAGGGATCGATATTCAAGGTAAGAATTGTATCCGAAGATATATAGGTAGTATATCAATTATATATGGGGTCTGTACTAGGAAAATCAAGCTTCCAGCTATTTTTTTTTTTTTTGTCTTTTTACTCAATAATAATCTCTAATAAAGGATTTACAATTGGTGAAAAAATTGGACCCTATTTGCATAGTAGAAAAATGAGATACAAGGCTTGTAATATTTTCTTTGTATATTAAAAACATATGTGTAACCAAATTTATAAGGGTTGTTACCAAAAATAGATTTTTTGTCTGGAAGGTCGATTTTCCTAGTACAGACCCATATGTGAATCACATTAATTAATTAAGTTTTTTTTACACATGCATTTAGAAAATTCACTACGTTGTCAAGGAAGAAAACTCGAAATTCTGTCGTCAAGAAATTAAGGAAGGCTGATATTGAACACGAACATTCAGGGTGAGCATTGTTTCTCACTGAGTTATTTTGTTGAGTTGTTGTGTATCTGAAGTTACGCTGCCACTAGGTGTAAAATGTCTGGGAATTGAAAGCTCTTCGTGGCCACGGTTTTTTGGCCGTGAACGTTCTTTCCAGTTTCCGAAGGTCACGAGTTATGCCTAGGCACCGGGATTTATGGTGAATAGGATACACGAACTATGAATGAAAAGCTCTTCGTGGCCACATTATTTATTTAATGTGAACGTTCTTCTTGGTTCTTTGATAATGATGACGCATTATACTCATTCTAGTTTATCGTTAATCAATTATCCAGAGAACCGGTCGATAAAGGGATCGATATTTAATGTAAGAATTGGATCTGAAGATATATAGGTATTATATCAATTATATATGTGAATCACATTAATTAATTAATTAATTAAGTTAACCTTTTTTTTTTTACACATGCATTTAAGCATTTAAAAAATCCACTACGTTGTCGGGTCTTGCTAAGGAAGAAAAAAAACTCGAACTTGCAGTTGTTAGGAGGTTTAGAAAAGCTAAGGTTGAACACGAACATACAGGGCGAGTGTTTCTCACTGAGTTATTTTGTTGAGTTATTGTGTATCCGAAGTTACGCTGTCATTAGGTGTAAGATGTCTGGGAATTGAAAGCTCTTCGTGGCCACATTATTTAATGTGAACGTTCTTGATAATGATGACGCATTATACTCATTCTTGTTTATTGTTTATTGTTTATCAATTATCCAGAGAACCGGTCGACAAAGGGAGGAGTCATTTGCAAGATCTCATTTGTGATTCAATGTGAGAATTGGATCGGAAGAGATATAGGTATTATATCAATTATATATGTGAATTACATTAATTACCTTTTTTTTTTTTACAAATACATTTAAGAAATTCACTACGTTGTCAGATCTTTGATAAGGAAAAAAACTCGAACTTTCAGTTGTTAGGAGGTTGAAAGAAGCTAAGGTTGAACGCGAACATACAGGGTGTGTGTTTCTCACCGAGTTATTTTGTCGAGTTGTTGCGTATCAGAAGTTACGCTGCCATTAGGTGTAATATGTCTGGGAATTGAAAGCTCTTCGTGGCCACGGTTTGGTTCTTCTCAGTTTCCGATGTTCCTGAGTTATGCCTGGGCACTTGGAATTTATGGCGAATAGGATACACGAAAAGCTTCTTCGTGGCCACATTATTTAATGTGAACGTTCTTCTTGATAATGATTGTTTATTGTTTATCAATTACCCAGAGAACCGGGAGACAAGGGAATCGATATTAAATGAGTTGTTTTCGGTTTCCGGTTCGTGATTCAATGCATAGATTTATTAGATGTAGTCGTTGGTCGACTTAATAGATTTAAAAATTTCTTGTATATATTTTTTTTTATTTTCATTTTTTTTAACATATATATATTTCATCGTAAGTCTTATTAGTACCAATACTGAAAAGATTCTAGTAATAGTATGTTTTTGATCCCGTGTATAATGTACATAATGTGTAAAATACTTATTATAAAATAATATATAAAATGTATAAATTGTCTTTAACACTTATTTTGATCAAACCCGCCTATATAATTATTGAATAATTGATAAACATTCGTTTTGCAAGCTTCATAGATCTTGTCTAACACTTACTTCGATCAAACCCGCCTATATAATTATTATGTGTTATAAGTGTTAAAAGAAACTTCTGGTGTCCAAGTGAATGTTATACGCACTAATTAAAAAAAAAGAGAAAGGATTTGCACACTGACTGCTAACACTATATAGGCAAAATTAATTTTCTCATGACATCATTTTGAAATTTATTAGACTCTTAAAATTTATTAACCTATTCTTAAAAGGGTAGTATAAAAATATAATTCCCATTATAATTTAAAAAAAAATTTTTTTTTCAAAATAATTTTATAAAAATCTTTTTTAAAAAAATTTACTATTTTGCCAGCTGTTGCAGTTGTAAACAAATTAAGGGATGCAGGGATTGAGCATGAACATAATGGGCGAGTGTTTTTTACTGAGTTATTTGTCGAGTTCTTTGATGATGATGATGATGCATTATACTCATTATTGTTTATTGTTTATCAATTATACAGAGGGCCGGGAGATAACAGAATTGGTATTAAAGGAGTTGTCTGCGACATCTCATTTGTTGTACAATGCAAAAATTGGTTTTGAAGAGATATAGGTATTATATTAATTATATGTGAATCACATTAATTAAGATAACTTTTAATTAATTAATATCAAACATTTGCAGCTAGAGATGGGCAGATCAGTACTATACGTATAGTGCGTATAGTTCTAGAAAAATATAGTAGTAAATGTAAATCAATTACTGTTTAGGTTATTGCCAAATA
>CAUDNR010003135.1:61840-79430 GCA_958430865.1 Entrophospora sp. SA101 | reverse complement strand
AGAATTTGAAAAATCATCAATAAACTCTGATAATAATTCAATAGCACATCTAATCTTACCATTATTAATTCACATTATTATTAAATCCAATCCAAAAAAATTAATTTCTAATCTAAGGTGAGTTTTAAATATTTATAAATGCTTATTATTAAACATTATTATATTTATTTTATTGAAAATGTTATATTTAATATAATATAATTATGTATACATGTTTCTCTCAAAAAAAAAAGATTTATACAGAGATTTAGAGTAAGAAATTTAATAGATAACGAAATGTCATACTGTTTAACAAATATTCTAGCAGTTATTGGATTTTTAGAGACTGCTGATTACTTGGATTTAAACAACAATAACATTATTAACAGCAGTAGTGGTAGGAGGGTTGGGCATGAAATAGTTAAAGTGGCTGATAGTGGTGTAAAAGTTATCACTGACGCATTTGATTCTTCTTATAAGTTGTTTGGTCGTATTCTTGGATCAAATGATATATTTTTCGATAAGGACAATATTAATAATAAAAACAATGTTAATAAATTGCCCTCAACAAAATCTACAATAACTCCTGGCATTGATGAAGCTAAACAAGAAAACGAAATGCAACAGCCGCAACAACACCGAAAACGTAAATCTTCATCCTCATCAATGTAAAAGATGAATATTTATTTATTTTTAAAATGTTTAATAAAATTATTTAAGTTAATTAACTTATTCATTATTACTATCATCACCATACAATATATCATTAGGGTTGATCGTTTGCTTTCATTTAATGTGCTTCCACATTTTTCAGGCGATGGAAATATTATAAAAAAAGTAAATGTTTTTATTTATCATTACCATAATTATTATTGTACCACATCATAACATGCTGACTGATATTCTATAATTAGGAAATTAAGAATTCAATATATAAAGATGATATAAAAATCTCACCACCAATCCAAAAATTTCTAGATTGTTAAATTGATGATTTTAAAGATGTCCCACGTTAGAATTAGCATTAATTTAAAAATTATTTCATTTATAAGTATTAACTTGTTATTGTTATTAATATAGAACTTTTAAAAGATTAGTGAAATCGATGCATAAACTTAATCTTTTTTTCTAAATAATGATCATAACGGTGGTGGCTGAAACTATTTTTGAAAAAAAGTGGTCACCATTACTATAATAGATTTTAATAATTATTTATTTCTGTATTTATTATAACTATATATTGTTTTTTAATTAATCGTTACGAACTACAGTCAAAGCTCTCTATAACGAACTCCCTGTCCCGAGAACTTTTGTTCGTTATAGAGAAAGTGTCGATCAATCATCACATTTATATTCATGTAATCGTAATATAATTATTTATTATTATTATTATTATTATTATTGATTACAAGGTTAAAGTTTTGTGTTTACAAAATAACAATAGTAATTTTTAAAAAATAAAAATTATCTTTAAGTTTTATTCTCAATTTTTTACTGCTCTTTTGAATTAAATTCAATATTTTTGATTTTTCTTCATAACTCTTTCTTTGTAAAATTGTCAAAGTAGTTCTTCTTTTAGTTGAATTTCAAAATATCTTATACGAATATTTTATATATTTAATAAATTTATTTTCTTTATTTTCATTAATGATTTAACAAAAGAGGCATAATGTGTAAACAATCAATTAATAAACAATTGTATTCTTATCGCTTGTATAATGTTAATATTAATTTTGTTTTCGTTAAAGAAAATAATAATAATAATAATATTTTTTTTTTTATTGGAAAAATTTTTTTGTCAATAATTATGTAATAAATTTTCTTTGTGTTACATTAGGTATAGAGAGCGCCATTTTATATGTAAATTTGTCATTTTAGAGAATTTAATAAAGTTAGTTATACAAAGCAAAATTAATTAACAAAAAATTCGGGACCAACACCTTAGTTCATTATAGTGAATAATTCGGGTTTCGGAAGTTCGTTATAGAGAGCTTTGACTGTCTAATTCACTTATTAATAATTTGCGATTACAAAAGAATTGCTGCGCCATACACTTCATCTTGTACTCGCTCGCTGATTGATTTGCTAACATTGAAATTAACTAGCGTGTTTTTTATTTGTATGCGAAGTTACACGGCAAACTAATATTTTATTATTATTATTATATATAGTAATAAAGTAATCATGGCATTGGGAACACTAAAAAAATCACAATACACACAAGAAATTACAAAATTTATTCATTCGTGCGTGTTCTAATATTTACATGAATTATTTCTTCACGATTGAATCTTTAAATAAAGAAATAGATGGTAATTAATTTTCCGTTGCTCTCAACAACGAAAAAAAAAAAATTCTTTATTTCTGCTGTACGACAAATAAGTAAATTAATTTTCTTTATGTGATCCTTTTTAGTTGAATGAATGTACTACAATAAATATCATACAAAGACCCAAGAGAACAAGACTTGGGAAACGCGTATTAACAAAATAATGTAATCGGTTAAATAATTACTCACATAAATATTTTTTTCATGATAAAAAGGAAGAGTTTTTTAATTTTTTTGAAGAATAATCATAATAATTTTTTTTTCTATTATTTTAAACCTTCTTTTATTATTATATTTAGAAAAAAATATCCTTCATTGTTATATTGTTATTATTGCTTATCATTTACTCCCATTTAATACACACCAATAAGGTAATATTTTTTTTTTAAGAAAAAAATTTACAACCTCCCTCCCGCTCTATTACATCATCATCATCACAATAATAATAAATATGACGATCAGCAAAAAACCTACAAATCACTCTACTATAAACATAAGTCGTTTAACAGTAATGCATCAATTTAGTTTATACACATTGACAATTTTTACAATTTTGATTCTAAGATATGCAAATTCTGGACCATTTTTGCCATTATCATGCCAATTGTTTGGATCAAAATGTCCTATTAATCCAAACATTAATGGATTTGTTAAACCAGAATTTAATGGTGTCAAAGAAGTCTTTAAACAAAATTTTATTAACGGTGATGATATTGGTGCACAAGTTACTGTTTATTATGATAACGAAGTCGTAGTTGATTTACAAGGCGGGTTTGCAGATTTAAGTACTGGACGTACTTATAATGAAGATACTTTACAACTGGTATTCTCCAGTACCAAAGTTTTGGTAAATATAAAGCAAAATAACTGTTTTTATTGATTATATTTATACATTCATTAATTCTAATCCTAATTTCTTTTCCTTTTTCTTTTTTCTTCTTGCTAAACAGACTGGAATTGTAATTTCTAGACTTGTAGAACAAGGATTATTAGATTATAATGAAAAGGTTTCCAAATATTGGCCAGGATTTGCACAAAATAATAAAGAGAATGTGACATTACTAGAATTGATAACACATAAAGCTGGCGTAGGATATATTGATTCACATCAAATCAGTAATAGAGATTTACATGATCTTGATAAATTATCTGAAATTTTGGCCAACCAACCTCACAATTTCGATGGTAAACCAACCAAAGCTTATCATGGAGTTAGTCGTGGATGGTATTTAAATGAAATAGTTCGTCGAGTAGATCCAAGACATCGTACAATTGGACGTATAGTTAAAGAAGAGATAATGCCTGTTTATAATTTAGAATTTTATTATTCCATATTTGACATTAACAACAATGATGATAATGATAAATTGAAATCTGTTTACGAAACAAGAGTCTCCAATATCTACACCTACCCATTATTACGTCTTTTTAGTAAAATACTGTTACCTCAATGGATGATAAAGGAACCTTTACACAAGATATTTAATGAAATGATGAACAGTGATAGTACTGCTTTTAAAACATTGGTCATGACTTCACCTGATAAATCTCAACCACAAGAATGGAATAATTTGGAAATGTTGAAACCCGAAGGCCCAAGTTATAATGGAATCACCAATTCCAGATCAATGGCAAAATTAGGTGCTATGATGGCAAACGGTGGTAAATCGTTACCAATCAAAAACAAAAACAATAATAAAAGTAAATTTTTATTAAAAGAACCTGATTTAATGTCATCAGAAACTTTTAAACTTATAACAAAAAAATTAGCACCAGAATTTGACAATGTATTGCAAGAAGCCTTCCCAACATCAATTGGTGGATTTGGATATTTTAAATTGGAAGGATTAGAGGATGTTGAATTAGTTGGATGGGGTGGATCAGGCGGAAGCATGTTTTTATGGAATGAAGAGCTGAAAATTAGTTTTGCTTATTGTATGAACGCCTTCCATACTGCTTTATTAGGTGATAAAAGAAGTTTAAAAATGATTAAAGAGGTTGTTGATACTGTAAAAAAATTAAGAAACATTCAATGATTAATGATTTCTTTTTTCATTTTTATTTATTTCATTAAAATTCATTTATTTCAATCCTTCCATCATTCATTTATAAATAATTTTGTATATTATTTAAATAATACATAGAATACATTCATTCATTCATTCATTCATTCATTCATTCATTCATTCATATAAAAAAAGTAATTTATATAGAATATAAATATACATATTTAATAAACAATATAAAATAAAATATTTTATAAAGAAATCTTCTATGGGAATTCTTTCTCGGCTGGTTCTTTAGTTTTTCTACTAAGCGTGTTATCCAATTTTCAATAGTTTTATTTTTTGGTAACTCATTTGCATCCAACTCATCTGCTTCTCTTTGTTTTAAAATTATTTCAGCTGTGAATCTATTCTTCTTATCTACATTTCCTGACAAAAAAAAAACAGGCTCTTTCACCTGTTCAGACATGCGTTTACTTCCAACAATGCTTTCAAAATTTTGCTTCTCACGAAGAGCCAAATCCAGTTCAAAGTAATTCATTCTAGAACTTTTAAAATTCCAACTAAATGTTTTATTAGTGGAAAAGTCAGTTATAGACAATAATAATTTATACATTAATATGGACATATAATTGGGCTTAAATTCTCAGTTTGTTACAGAACAAAGTCTGTTATAGAGAGAGCGAACTGTATAGAGAATCCGTTATATTTATATATTAATATTAATATTAATATTAATTGGGCTTAAATCCTCAGTCCGTTATAAAAGAGTGAACTATACCTATTATTCATTCTCTTTAACTGCTTCATCTTCATTCACAGGTACCATTACACGTCGTTTTTCGTTTTGGACATTTCAATTGATATAAATGGTGAATAAAGAAAATTGTAGATTTATATAATATATATCTTTGAACACACAATGGTACTAATTACTGATGTCAGCCGGTTAAGAAAAATTCAGCTTAGCGACTGATAAATTTTTTTATGATAAAAAAATATACTCTCTTGACTCATTTCATTATTACTTTGAATGACAAAAAGAAAACAATATTCATAGCAAGATAAAGATAATAATAGTAATATAGTAGTAAATAATAGTAGTAATAGCAGTAGTAGTAATAATAATAATAATAATAACAGTGATAGCGATAATAGTAAACCATTAGGTAATAATAACTATGGCGAACCTTTTGATCATAAAAGGAATTTTGAATGTATTAGTAAATAATGATAATTTGACAGTGATATAAAGGGTTTCTTAATACAATATTTTGGATAATACTAGTTTACATTGAGTTATTTTATTTAGACTTGTTAAATTTTATTTTTAGTGAATATACTATTGTCTAATAACAACTTGATAAAAAATTTATCAAGCTCTTAGCCGGCAAGGTTTTTCTGACATTACTAGCTGAAAACGTATGGAAAACAGTTAATTTTCGGTATGTTTTATACTGAAACATATTGATATTGAAAGCGTTCATAAAACATACTAATATACGGAAAAAAAATGCTAATAATAAAGAATGCGTAATAAGTTAATATTCCATGACGGAAAAATACTATATTTTCTGTATTAGTATTAGCATGTAAAAACAGGAAACATACGGAAAACAACATTCTGAAAATGTTTTTTGTAAAGTGATTAGTATTAGCGTCGTCACATTTGACATTTTTTCTATTAGGAATCACACTAAATTATACTATTTATTGTATATAATAAAATAACAAAATAACAAATATTTGATAAAACATCATATAATAAAAACCATTAATGTTTTTTACGATAGCAACAACCCTTCACACAGCAATTTACCTATTTATGAGTGGGCAACAATAAATTGGACAGCAATATGTAGAGATGTGCCATTCATAGTAACCGTGATTTTTTTTCACGCCTAGTGCGTATAGTGCGATGGTAGCATAGCGCGCATAGTGCGCATAGTGTATATATATATATCATAGGGAGGGAAATATCATACAAAAAAATAAAATTCATTAAATAGAAATATTCTGTGAAAATTCAAAGACATGCTTCTTTTTTTTATGATAGTTTCGTTTGTTAATAACGTTGTTTTTATATATTGAAATTCAAGGGTGGATCCATAAATCAATTATTTTTGAAACGATGCATTTATTCAATAAGTGGTGTTGCATTATTTATTTTCTTTTTTAACGCAGCTTACATAATATATATAAAATAAAATAAAAATAATAACAACGTTATAGAATTTAACCTCTACCACCTTTTATAACCACCTCGTGCCTTGATAACATCATGGATTCGTTCTGGCATAGAATGGATTAGGTTGGTGCAAGTTTCAACATCAATTCAAACCAAACCTGTTGTATCTTATTCCATTAATCCTCCTTGCCCGAAATTTGCCAGGGAGATACCTGAGGCAACGATCAACTCATTCCATAGATGCTCTATGGCATTAAGGTCCGGGGATTGGGAGCCAATCCAAGATCTTTATTTTATTATTTTTAAGCCATCGTTTTGTTGAATTCACCGCATGCTTATGGTCTCCATCCTGTTGGAATATGACCTCTTTGACATTAAATCCATGATCTTTGATAGTATTCATAAGATCTCCATGAAGTATCTGTTGATGCAATTTGGCATCCATCATGCCATCAATCCTACAAAAGCCACCAACACCCCGAGATGTAAAACAGCCTCATATCATCACCGACCCGTCCCCAAACTTCACTGTAGGCTTAATGGTTCCTCTGGACGGTTCAAATAATATTGCTTCCCATCTGATCCAAAGATCTTAAACTTAGACTCATCGGACCATATAATCTTTGACCAGTCTTCGATAGTACAATCATCAGGAAATTAATTTAGCGTAAACTTGCATAAATCTTACGATGCCGACGTAATATTGTGTAAATCTTACAGTGCCGACGTAAGTTTTACACTTTTTTATTATTAAACTTACAATTGACACGTGTAAAATTTTTTTATATTTTCCGGATGATGTTCATGTTCTTTTGCAAATTCTAACCGACGCTTTCGGTGTTTACTGCTGAGGTAGGGTTTTTTTCTCTTAATTCTTGATACTAAACCATTTGCATGAAGTATATGACGAATGGTAGGCGACGAAATACTAATATTTTCTTTTTCTTCTATAAATTTTGGACCTCTGGAGCAGATGAGCACCTTCGCGAAGTGATGAGATTAACAATTTTATTTTTATTAGTTCATTTATAGTAGATGGTCGACCTGATTTTGGTGCATCTTTGAGGGAGTGTTGTTCACGCCATCTTTTATTAATACGAGAAACTGTTGAGGGGCTAATATTTGTTGACTTTGCTATTTGCCTTGTAGTATGTGGGTCTGGGACACTTTGCCGACAACACGCGGGGTTACATTTAATCTCTACACAATCAAACAAACTAACAAAATGCTAAAATATCACGTCGTGTGTTGTCGGTAAAGTGTCTTGTCTGTAAAGTGGGTGTCGGTAAAGTGTCCGAGTCCGGTAGTGGGTCCATTTTGAAGAGAAAGAAGAATTTGGACTCTTTCTTCCGGAGTTGTATGAGGCTTTTTTGTCTTGGCCTTTTTACTAAAAAGTTGTAACAATGGGCATGGCATGTAAACAAACGCAAAAAAATTTCCTTTCATATAGCACGACTATGAGCCCCTGATTCTTGTATAAACGATCATATATAATGCAACACACGTTTCGTACTGATCACATTTTTATTCAAAGATTGGACATAGAAATAATTATTGAAATTTATATATATATAAATTACATTATTACAAACAAAACTATCAAAAAAAATTACATATATTTCTGAGTTTTCGCAAAATATTTCAATTTAACAAATTTTATTTTTTTGTTGCGTTATTTATGATCGCCACTGTAAATGCGCATATAATAATAAGAAATTAAATGGCATATTTAATTTCTTTTTAGAAATGTTTATTAATAAGTAAATGTCTATAAACAATATATCTAAAACCTTATGCGTAACACACTATGAACGGTACATCTCTAGAAATATGCATAAGTATATTTGCTGCAATATCCTCCGGGACAATAACTACCTGGAGACTGAATGTCAACAACGGTACTGTTTAAAGAAAGAGTAAATCCGGCTTCTGTTATCTCTGTATGATCCTCGAGTGGTACACCGAAAGGTGTTAAAAAGTTAAATGACATAATCACGAAGATGAGGATCATAAAATTTTTCATGATTTTAGGTCTTTTTTTTTAAAAAAATTATTATTACGTGTGGAAAAGTAGACGTAAATGATTTATTAAAAAATATTAATTGATTAATTAATTAATATTAATTTTAATTTGATTTTAATCGTATAATGAAAAAAAAATCAGACAAAGATTTTTCAAATGCACACATTTAAAGACTTGTATAGTGCACGCCACAATAACCCATCAAATAAAAATTGACCAACTTTAAACCTAAAAAGAAAATATTGTGTGCTTATCAAAAATTATTGAGATGATATTTGATAGCTTTTGACTAGTTCTACAAATCTATCGTCGAGGCAATTAAAAAATAATTATTGGTTCAGGAGTTATAAGCTTTTGAAAATCATGTAATTTTTATGTTATACGTATATAAAACTTTACATGTAATTTTGGCCCACCTTAAGTCATACAAAATAGATTTGTAATTCTGGTAAATCACGCGATATAATTCATCCATAAAATTAAAACGTTTTTTTTTTAGTCAATAAATCTTGCATTGAATTTATGAATATAAAATAATCACATTCAAATTTTTTTGTTTAAAATTTCTCTTGAAGGACCTTTGACTTGTTATGCTAGACATAACTTAGCAATTCAAGATGATTTTAAAAACCAAAAACCCTTACTTCAAGAATTAATTGAAGAAAGGGGACATAAAGTCATCTTCTATCCAAAGTTTCACTGTGAGCTTAACTACATTGAAATGTATTTGGGAGCTACTAAATGATATGTTAGACAACATTGTAACTACACATGGGAAGGTCTTCAAGAGAATGTCCCCAATGCTTTTGATTCTATACCACTGAAACAAAATTAGAAAGTATGGTGAGAGCCTCAAGATTTACGGATTGTTACAGGAAAGGATTAACAGTACTACAGGCTGAATATATTGTAAAAAAATATGTCACATAGAAGGATTCCAGACAATGTGATTCAATAAAAAAAAATCAAATTTTTTTTGTGAATTTGAAACATATTGCACAGCATTTGATGGGTTATAGTGGCGTGCACCGTACAACCTGTAATAGTAGAATGATATTTCCATAATAATAATAAACGGTTACAGGAAACAGTCAGCCTTATTACTAAAAAAAAAACAAATTTTTAATTCCACGAATTTGAACATGATACATTTTTGGAGAAATCATGGAATTTTAAATTACAGACCAGATTTTTTACAAGGCAGGATACCTCCTCTCAATTGTTTAAAGTGCTTGATAATATAAATAAATGTCCAACTTATCGAGTTTACCTGTGTAATTGTTATCGGTATTGTAAATTCCAGAATAGACAATAGTGAGATGGATAATTATTTAAATGAAATAGGGAGCCATGAAAACGATAATATTATCATATGCAATTACTATGTTTGTTTAGTTTCATTTAGTTGAATAAAAATTTTTGTTTGTTTTGAATTGAAAAATGATAATCATAATAATAAGAATAAAAACGTTTACCTACTTTTAATAGTGCATGCTTGCCAATGGCTGCTGTCAGTTCAAAAAAATTTGTTACGGCCAATTTTTTATTTTAAAAACTTTCTATACAGTATATCAAAAGTTATAAGGTTTAATCAAATTATTTCAATTGTTTCAAGAGTTATTATGTTCAGTACGCCAGCTAACAATTTAAAAAACACAAATAGTTTCACAAATATATTTTTGATATTGTTACTCGATCGCTGTAATAAGCAATAATAATCAACTCACGAAAAATAATTCTAAATTGTAACAGACCTTTAATTCTCATAAACAAACGAATTTAAATTAATTGTTCACTCTATAAATAACTTGAAAATAATTCTAGATGGAATGTTCGAATTATACATTTAATTAGAACAAATTAAGAGTTCTAGGAGATGATTGAACCTTTTAACAACGTTATAATGTTCTTAACTTCATATCTAATAAATTTCCCTTGTCCTTGTCCTTGTCCTTGTGATTGTCTTCGGATTTTATAAATCTATGAATTCATATTAACCCCGTGCATAATTAATTATCTCTTATTTTATAC
This sequence comes from Entrophospora sp. SA101, assembly GCA_958430865.1. NCBI lineage: Eukaryota > Fungi > Glomeromycota > Glomeromycetes > Entrophosporales > Entrophosporaceae > Entrophospora > Entrophospora sp. SA101. The sequence goes on along the minus strand of CAUDNR010003135.1, from coordinate 68,874 downwards.
TTGTCTCTATTTTTTCTATTTTTTTTTTCTTTTAATGTGGTAATATTTAATAAATTCTATTTAGTGAAGTTTGGACACCTGCCAAGAAACGTGGTCAGTATATAGTGTGAAATCTAAAGAAGACATTGTTTGTATTGCTTAGCAAAGGAATTGTTTGACGATGGTGAAAGATGGTTTTGAGAGTAAGGCATAATATAACATTCGCGGAAATTATTGTTACGATTTAGTATAAATAAATCAATACTAGTCAATTAAAGTATACAGAATAGAAGTTTATTACAGAACTAATAAAGACATTATTTGTTATCTGATTTTGTTACAATGAATTTTTTGTTACATCGAATTTATTAATAGAATCGTATTACGTACAACGACACAAAATCAGAACCGGTTTTAATCAGGCAACCGATGATACTAGTGTTGATGATTCTAGTATTGATCCACATCATGCATTCAATGATATTTCCAATATTACATTACCATTTAAAAGATCAAAAACATAAATTTAAATGTCATTATATTTGGAAATAACTATTATCATTAAATACTCATTACTTCAAACAATTGTATTTTTAATATTTGTTTGTATTAATTGTATAACTATCCATTGGACAATGAAATTGAGTCCACATAATATCTATTTTTTATTAACAGAATTTAGAATTCCATTAATAAACTTTCATAATATCCTGATATTCAGAAGCAGTGAATATATAATTAGAAAAGGATGATCGATATCAAGCTTAATCATTCATCTATTTCATTTATAGCTTCTTGTCTACCATGATACTTGAGAAATTGTTGGTTATATTCTAAATAAACCAACATCTAAATGATGTAAACCATCTGGAATTGTTACACTATATACATTAAAATTTCGAATAAAATTAAGATAATCCGTTTCATAAATAAGGTTCAAATCTATAGCAAAATCGTTATCATTCATTAGTTACATTATCATTATTTTTATCAATTAATAATATTATTATGATGACCGAAACTACCTTACTTAGTGGGCTGAAATTGCTGAAATTAATTGGCCTAAACTTGGGCGAAACTAATTTTAATAGATGAACTAGAGAGTTTTTCAACTGTGCGAAAGTCAAAAGGTTCGCTACAAGTCGAAACTAGTTTTGACTTGCGACTTTTGACATAACTTTCAATTTTAGCTTGACTTTCGCCTCCTTCAAAAAAGTTTTGGCGACCAACAATATTTTAAATTGAAAATTAAGCCAATATAATCAACATCAAAATTAGAATATAACAAACATATTTGGTCATAGACAAAGAAATCTGCAATGGAACAATAGGTGATGTTGCCAACCTAGATGTTAGTCAAAATACTGTCGGAGGTTTTTTTTGCATTCTTTGTGGCGTGGTTGTGCCAAGGGATATTGCCATATTTTTTATCTAGATGTTCTAGTACTAGTGAATAAAATTTTCGGAAATTCATAAATTTGAATGTTTTTATTTAAAGCAACATGTAAATATAAATATTAATGACAGTATTAAATGATAACATAATATTAATAGAATATGTTGTAAGAACATTGTTTAATAAATAATAATAACTAACAATTAAATTATTTTTCTACATTATAACTTGCAAGAATGGAATTATAGCTAAAATCTACAACTTTAACGGAACCACCAACTATACCAGCTGCACAGCCTATAATGTCATCAGTTTTTAGATTCGCAACTATAACTATAATCATGTATTGTGCAGGTAATGCTGCTGGTACATTAACACTCAATGTTTGAGAAAATGGTGTTGCAGGGCTGGCTGGCGCCATAGCTACATCACCTATGATACTCTTAGTTGCAGGATCATAAAAACCAGCACCGGTAAAGTCGCCCTTGGCGACAGGACGACTCAGTGTTCCAGAAATAGTAAAAGTACTAGTTTGTCCAGCAACGACAGGATCAGGTAAAATTGTGACAGTAAGTTGAGGTGGTGCTACTTGTCCAGCTTTAGTAGGACATTGGATAAATTGAGTATCTCTTTTAAGAAGTTGATGTGGAATAGCATTTACCACCATGGAGAGCATAGCAAATAAAAGGAAAGCAAAAATAAACTTCATGATTTCTTTTTTTTTATTTGTGAAGATGGGTTTTATTCGTGAAGATGAGTTTTATTTGTGAGAATATAATTTATTTGTGAGAATATAATTTATTTGTGAGAATAAAATTTTATTTGTGAGAATAAAATTATTGATTAGAGTAAATCGAAATCGCTGCCTTTTTATAAGAAACAAAGTTACTCAGACTAATTATATTTTATATTCACGGAAAAAAAAATTTGACATTTCATGTAAATGAGACATCAAGCATAGTGGACACTGTTGCAGATCAAATGTGACGAATGTGACAATTCAATAATTTATGCAGTGTAACAATTAATTTTCAATTGTTTTAAAATAGAAAAAAAAACTGGAGTAGTGTTACCAGGATCAGATGATGATGACGATATTTGGCTGAATCCTTTAATTTTGGGTCAAATTAAATTTTATTTCTATTTCTATTTTTATTTTTATTATTATTTTATTTAATCTATCATTTATTTTTATTTTTATTTATTTTATTTTTATTATTTCTATTTTTATTTATTAATAACGTGTATAATTATTTATTATCATCTGAATTCGTGTTACGTTTCGCGTATTATTATTATTATTAATCAATCCGTAGCACGTTCATATTTATTTAACTTTATTTAGTAGAGATTAATGACGATTCTCCCGGAACGGGCGGAATCGCTCAAAACGTGCGGATTCGCCCAAGTACAAAGTGAGTGAATTCGCGCAATTCGGGCCAATATGTAAAGAACATGTATATAAAGAACTTGATTTCGACCTAATGTAAAAGTAACTTGATAAACTTGATAACAAGTTAATTAGTTTCGACCAAATAAAACTAAATAAATAAAATAGAAATATTTTATTTAAATAAACTTTTATCTTCTTTAACCAAAATTATTTGCTAATAACAAAATCAATTCGTTGATCCCTATTCATTCTGATCCATGCAAAAACAAAAATAATTGTTATCACCAATTAAAATACGCTCTCCCAAATTTAATCGGTGACACTTTATTACCTACTCTTCCTGTTAAAGAATGTGTTCTTGGTTGTATATCAAAATCATTAAAATGACTTCTAATATTTTTCCATCTTTTTTTTACCTATGCCATAGATACCTGTGAATGCAATACTACAAACCTCAATCCCTCCAAAAAAATAAATGGTTGCCAATTTCTTCCTTTTTTCTCCTTTAGCAGTTATTTCATTTCTCAAACTGGCAGAAAGAACACCTTTTAAAAAAATATCTTGTTCAGTTTTTTTTAAATCAAGAAAGCATTTATATCTAGTTTTAACATTATTAAAATTTAAATTCATTTTCAAGCATTCTTTTTGACAGCAAACTTGTTCTAGTAAATTTGTTATATAATGGTTGATATCATTATCTATTTTATTTGCTCTTCATTGTCAATAATTTGGTCATCAATTATTTTATTTTTATTATAAATATTTTTGAATTTTTCTAATTGTTCTTTAGACAAAGTTTCTGTTTCAAAATCATTTTCTTCTTCTCCATAACTTTCTTCCACTTCATCATGCCTTTCTTCTGCTTCATTAACTATTTCTTCATTTTTGTTGATAATTGAATTAGGCATATAACCTATTCTCAAATTAGCAAAGGATTCTTCCAAGTCAATTAAATTGGGATGTGTTTCAGTAAAAACATTGTTAAAAAATAAATGTGTAGAAGTCATTTTTTATATATTTAATTATTTGTTATTTGTGTTGTAAAAAAATCCAAATTATAATAATCGAAATAAATACTATTCAATTTTCTCTTTCATAATCGCTCAATAATCACTAATAATCAGTCAAATTGCTCAAAGTATGTTGTTTTTAAAATCAAAGAAAGTTACGCACTAGGAATTTGTTTTTTAAAAATATTTTTTAAAAACACAAAAATCTACTGTTAACACCTTATACTGTTTATTTACCACACTTACTCAGCAATATTCTAAAAGCTGGGTCACAGGGTCCAAAGATTTTAAAAAATAAATGAGTTAAAAAAGGGGAATTTTGTTAAAAGCCTTGTAACTTTATACAAAAATTCTTTTTAATAATACTATTGGAAGAATAGATAAAATAAAACCTCTAGTTTCAGATTAACTAAGATATTTCACAGTAAGTTCTGGATCTAAATTTCTTATTAATAGTAACCATAGGAATATAGAACTTCTAGTTTCAGACTATCAATTAATATGCTCTAAATTTGCCTTTATCTAAATTTACAAATATTTAAATGTAAGAATTATTTAAAATAATTATATATACATACATAACATACATACATACATATTAAATTTATATATTTATTGTTTTATGAATTATTAGGAGCATTCTGGTTTTTATGCATGTATATATTCAATGGGCAAGGTGAATGATTTAGTTATAATCATAGAACATACAGTACATAATATTGATTGATTATTTATATTATCAATTATTTTTATTAAATGAGATATTAATGATATTAATGAATGATAGGTAAAGGAAAAATTTGTACATAATGTTAAAATCATCTATCTGATTCATATACTATATGTTAAATCACAAACAGTGACATTCTCATATTGCTTAATCCTGTAATATGACCAGTTAATAAGGCTCCCGCCATGTTTTTCTTCATTATTAATATTTTTTATTCAAAAAACGAAAAGATCTGCACAGAATTTAGCCAATCAGAATCTCTTTTCATGACATCAATCATTACAGGGTATCATCCCCGGCTGAATTTAGCCAAACAAATTTTCTTCTAGAATTTTTCATGACGTCGATCATTACAGTATTTAGTATTTCCATATCGAGTAAAATACCTGACTGTAATACTCAAAAGTTAAAATTTTTGAAATATTATGTGATTCACACATTAGATTTTAAAAAACTTACCACCATTCAATCCAGCTTTAAAAAGGGAGTCTAAAAAAAAATTTGTCTCAAATTTTCTTTCCATAGATTTTTTAAATTTGAAAGTTATGCAACAATAATTTTCGTGTTACAATATTTGAATCTCACGACCAAATTTGGTAATGATTTTCTTTTAATGTAATATGTTCGTTAAACTTTTTTGTTGTAAAGATCTTTTATTTATTAATAAAAAAAAGGAAATAAATAAATCAAATAAATCAAATATATGTTGTAGAAAATATTCTATGAAAAAAAAGTTGTTACACGAAATTTACTTAGTCTCAATTTCTTAAATATATAACAAAATTCGGAATTTTCAAAATGCAAAGGCTCTGCCAATTTTCAGTTTAAGAAAAAACCAGCTGATGAGTTTTGAAGCCTGAATCATGAACAATAAAACTTATCAGTTAAATTTTTTAAAATATATAATTTTTTTTTGTTTTAGTATTTGAAGTTGACCAATTGTTACTATATATAAGCAATTAATGATTATAGATGATCTACACCATACCATCAAAATTGGAATAATTTTGACCATCAAATCACCAAATCAATTTGGGCTGCATGTATAGTTAGCATAGTAAATTTGTTAAACTTGTGCAAACTTTGAGGCTTAATTCCTCCACAACAACATGTCAGTACCCGATCTACAAGACACATATTTATGCTAATAACATAGCAGGCTTAAATATGATTGGTTTGTTTTTAAATGATTTCACATATTTAATATTACAGTCAAACCTTGTCACAGTGGATTGATGGGGTCAGCCAAAAAAATCCATTGTGACAAGAAATCCACTATGGTGATGATCATGATCAACAAAAAAAATTTTTAATATAGTAATAGATAATAATAATAATAACAACAATAATAATGATTACAATAGTAATTAATAATAAACTAAAAACACATGATACTAATACATGCAGGAATTAAAAATCTATTTTTTGAAATAAGATGAAATATTTGGTTGTATTAATTTTTCATTATTTTTTTTCCAATTATAGTTGCAAAATTAATAAACAAAAATTTTCATCTTAATTTATACATTTTGAAATTTTGATCTTTGGAGAAGGATAATAAATCCTGTTCATTTTATTGCCTAAAAACCTTTAGTTATTTATTTGGAAACTTGGGATTTTGTTACTTGCAAATATTTGAACATACAATCTATTTAATTATTTGTTACTTGCATTTGATAAATTATTTTAGAAACTTGGAAAATTTTGTTACTTGTTGAACAAATAATTCATTTAATTGTTTGTTACTTGCAGATGTTTGATCAATTATTTAGAATCTTAAAAAATAATGTTACTTGCAAGCATTTGATAAATTATTTTAGAAACTTGGAAAATTTTGTTACTTGTAAACTTTTGAACAAATAATTCATTTAATTGTTTGCTACTTGCAAAAGTTTGATCAATTATTTAGAACTTAAAAATAATATTACTTGCAAGCATTTGATAAATTATTTTAGAAACTTGGAAAATTTTGTTACTTGATCAAATAATCCATTTATTGTTTTGTATTTAATTAAATCTGTAAATTAAAAAAAAATTTGTTGCCTAATTTAGTAATTCGGATAATTTTATAAATTACTATGTCATGTGAATCTGCTGTGGTAAGATTAGTAGTCATATAAAAGGTTCCCAATCAAAATCCGTTAACACTGTGGCACAACTTTATTAATAAAATCTGCTGTGACAAATATTTTTAATTAGTAAAAAAAGGGGACAAAATTTAAATCCATTGTAACAAGAAATCCACTGTGGCAAGGTCTGCTGTGATGAGGTTTGACTGTGCAAAAAAAAAATTTATCATCACCTAACTTTAACTCAATTGGCTGCCATCAAAACGAATTGTGCAACAATATGAGATGTATATGGGGCATGGACAATAGAAAGGGACCAAACATCAAAAATCATGATTTTGAGTTGATGCCACATATATATGTAACTCGTCGCAAGGAACAATTTTAGCTTAGGAACAATACCCACATTACTTAATAAAATTTTGAGATATCTAAAGAAAACTGCAATACATATAAG
>CAUDNR010003135.1:23189-47543 GCA_958430865.1 Entrophospora sp. SA101 | reverse complement strand
CCTTCCCACTTATTTTTTGATGCATTATCACCATCTGTAAGACTTGAATTATTACCAAAATCAACAATAGATATATTTATAAACGTGTTGGAAAATGATGGAACTACATCTTGTTTAGCTGCTGCTATAACATGTGCTTCGGTAGCTTTGGCGGATGCAGGGATTGAAATGTTGGATTTGGTTGCTGCTTGTTCTGCAGTAAGAGTTAAAGATATCTTTTTTACATCATCATATTTATTATAAAAAGACTAATCTTATTTATTTTTCTAAAAAAAAAAAAATATTTATATACAAAGTCATTTATTGGAGGACGGATTTTTATAGATAGTAATCTGATGGAAGAACAACATGAAACAGGTTCTTTGATATTATCATATATGCCATCATTAAATGAGGTAACACACATTCTACAATCAGGTGAAGTGGATTTTACACTTACAACACAAGTAAGTTCTTTCTTTTTTGTGTTGAATCTTCAAATTCCTTGATTCTTTAATTAACTTTAAACCATTTATTATTTTACATGCACAAAGGCTATTGAACAATGTACTGATGCATGCAACAATATCTATTCAGTGATGAATAATAGTCTTATGGAATCTGTTAAAAATAAGCTTAATTAATAAACTTAATTAGATCAACCAATCAATCAATCAATATTTGATTGCATACGTTATATATTTTATAAAATTATATACTCCAATCAGGGTTCTGTATACCTGACACATGTCTGTTCTTAACAAAAAATTTAGGGCACAGGCATGGGAATGGGCATGGGCACCAGGAAATGTTGGCACCATACCAGGTACTAGTGCCACTGCCAAAGTGCTGCCATTTTTTATTTATTTTGCTCCAATTCTTCTGCCCGTGCCTCAACATTTTAGGCATGTCTGCTGAATATTTTATAGTTTAAATAAATTTATAAATGCAACTCTTTTCTATTATATTAATATTGACATTTTATATAATAAAACATTTCTAAATAAAAGAACTCCCAAATATTTCACTATTGTGTTTGCTTTTTGATGGGAGATCTAATAAAAATATACTCTGACAACTTTATTTCAAATATCTCACATGAAAATAGTATAACAGAAATAATAAATATAATACTAAAAACATTGGACAGAGGTATGGCATGATAATCGAAATGCTTGACAATGTCTGCATTGTCGAGCAAAATGCACTTTAAAAAAATGTACATTCACAACTTAAAGAAATTCAGAAAAAATCTTAATCCTCTTAACAATCTGCTAGAAATACTTGTATTTAATAAAGTAATAAATAGGTTCTATGCCAGGCACCATTGGCACCATGCCGAGCACTAGTGCCAGTGCCAATACTGGTACTCAGTGTCCAGCTTTTTTTATTAGGCACCAGCTAATATCACAAATCCTTGTATGGTTTTTAAATCTAAAAATCATATATTATTTCTTTTGTTTAAACACATACATATAATGAATCACTGAAGAAATTTTAAAATGCATACAAATTTTTCGAATATCTTCTAAATCTCTTCCATCAAGCCTATTACCATTCTCATCTACTAAAGCGTTTGATTTTTTATCGCTTGAAGATTTTATTATCACTGGAGCAACGCTTAATTCTGGTCCTTGAATACGCCTACGATCTATTGTCATCTTTTGTTAATATTTGTGATCTAAATTCGAGATAAATGATGGATGATCTTAAAAAAAATTTATCATCTTCAATAAATGTATCACGAGGGTTCAGAAAAGTAGATTTAGTTTTTAATGTTGAAGCCGCTATAAATAACAAGGTTTATGTTATATTTGACGATGAATTAGACGGTAAAGGTATATATATGTATACATGAAAAATTTTTATTAGTCAATTTTACATTAATATATGTTAATTAATTCAGTATTGTAAGATCAAATGATGCAAAATTAATACGAAGAAATGTCAGATATTATTAAAAATTTCGTTATATACTTTCATATAAACGTTTTGGAAAATAATATTCATGAATTGCATAGTATATATGAAAATGCCCTTTAATCAATTGACAGAAAAATATATTCTGAAACCTTTTGGCGTGATGTCGAGCTAATTGAATGATGACGGTAAGCAAAATCTTTTGTTTGATCTTTAAAAATATTCATCAATCTAATTTCTTTAATCAAATTTTCATAGATCAATCAATCAATTATTTTAATGTTGTATCATGAATTAATTATATTGTCATCAGAAACTTGCACCAACTATTGGACACAGATTTTATTCTTATGAAAATCATTGTGATCTTTTCAACTATATATTGAACGAGTGATTATTGATTGATGATTATTTTGACAAAAAAGATCTTTGATAAATAATCACATTAAGTACATTTCTTGTTACTGGGTCAGTTAATTTGGAATTACCAAATCAAATCCATGGTTGTGGGATATTATTGATGAATTCATCTATCATTCCGTAATTATCATAATTGTCTTGAAATAAGGTCGAGGAAGAAATAGCTTCGTTAAGGGAGAATGGTTCAGGTTTATTTTTTGTATATGTATATATTCATGGAATGTGATGTAGAAAGTGATGTAGAGAAAAATATCATAACTAATCTGTATACTTCCATTTTATTTATTTATTGGATCATATAGTATAAGATTTGTTTGAATAAATAAATCAATTATTATCAAGTAAATTTTGGAGAATAAATGGCTAAGAAATTTTTCTCCTGAAATTACTCTTTCAACTTTAAAAAATTAATATTAATATTATCACCTAAAAATACAATTATAAATTATAAAATATTAATTTACACACATACACATATAAATGCACTCATCAATATTAGAGGCAAAGGTAATGATGTTAGCAAAGTCTCATGAAATCTTTTCACATCCACAATTAGTACTAGTAAGTCCATGGTGATTTGGATTTTAATGAGATCTGGATTGGTTATATTTATATCAATAGAAAACTCAGGTTCTGTTTAAAGTAATTTGAAGTTAGATGAGAAGTGTATGTTTCAAGCATGAATTTATTTTTAAACACCAAAAAAAGTAGTATGGCAACATTAGAAAATACAATTACAATATTAATAGTGTAAAGGAGCCAGCATACTTAAATCTACTGGAAATGAAGGAAAAAGAGATACAGATATTGTTATGTTTCACTATAACAGTATGTTATTAGTCAATGGTGAATGTGTTGAATGAGCAAGTATCATATTAACAAATATCAGGAAATTTTTGGAGGCGTCAAATAGCATGGAACAACGTTCCTGTTTTTAATACCAAAAAAGTGATAATGGCATTGAAAATCAATGTGGCATTGCACAATGCAATAATGTATTTGCTGTATATGTCAATCATTAATATCTCTATAAATAATTTAATTTACATTTTATCAAGCAACATGATAAAAGGCATTGAGGTATTACATTATTTTTTTAAAATGACCACCAAATAACATCAATAATAATAATGATATTATGCTTCTCGCTGTTCTGCAATCGTGTAAAGTGCTGGCTTTGGTGACAGATATTCCACATCAATGATTATTTCTAAGATGGCTTGAATTCATAGCACATTCAGAGTAGTTCGCTCATTGTTAGTGCATGTACAATTCATCCTATGCCATTTTAGTTTTAGTATCATTTTTTCCCATTCCTTTATTTGGTACTTATCATTAAAGGTGAGAAACACCAAAATACTTGTTTCACACGGCAAACATAGTAACCTCGCTTAATACGAATCGCTGATAAAACCTACGTAAATATAACTGTTAATTAACTTTGTCCTACCAATTATACATGTAATTATTTTTAAAAAAGAAAAAGAAATCATTTCTTTAACTGTGTAAATGATTCTTGTTAAAAACATTATTTTTGCAACATGAAATAATATGGGCTTAGAATAAAACCGTTGCTAATTAATTGACACTCTTCCACATACTAACTCGTATTTCCAAACAAAAAATTTATATAGTCAAAAAGCACACCATGGCATCAACTCTCGTTAAGCTAGTTGGCCGAAATAAGAAATTCAAGCTCGTTACCTTTATTAGAGAAGTTGAAAAGAATGAAAAGAAAAATCCATCACATATGATACCACACAGCTTAAATCAGATTTAAATATTAATTACCTACTTGACCATTATTATTTTATTTAAATAGAGAATCATTAATTTGTTTATTAGATAGACCGTTATTTAATTATTATTGTTTATTTTAATATCAATATAATTATTATTTATGATGTTGAAGTGTATTATTACACAAGAACGAATAAGGAAGAAATTGATGACTAACATCTAATAAATTTCCCTTGTCCTTGTCCTTGTCCTTGTTTTCGGATTTTACAAATCTATCAATTCATATTAATCCCGTGCATAATTAATTCTCTCTTATTTTATACTTGTCTCTATTTTTTCTATTTTTTTTTTTCTTTTAATGTGGTAATATTTAATAAACTTTATTTAGTGAAGTTTGGACACCTGCCAAGAAACGTGATCAGGATATAGTGTGAAATCTAAAGAAGACATTGTTTGTATTGCTTAGCAAAGGAATTGTTTGACGATGGTGAAAGATAGTTTTGAGAGTAAGGCATAATATAACATTCGCGGAAATTATTGTTACGATTTAGTATAAATAAATTGGAAGAAATTGTGATTGTATTATTGTATTAATATTATTGACTTTAAAATAAATTATCATCTTCGAGACTCGGACACGATCTCACAATATTAGTCAATTAAAGTATACAGAATAGAAGTTTATTACAGAACTAATAAATACATTATTTGTTATACAGTCAAACCTAATTTTGTTACAATGAATTTTGTTACATCGAATTTATCAATGGGGTCGTATTACAACGACACAAAATCAGAACTGGTTTTAAACCGTATTTAATAAAACCGGTTTTAATCAGGCAACCGGTGATACTAGTGTCAATGATTCTAGTATTGATTCACATCATGCATTCAATGATATTTCCAATATTACATTACCATTTAAAAGATCAAAAACATAAATTTAAATGTCATTATATTAATATTCGGAAATAACTATTATCATTAAATACTCATTACTTCAAACAATTGTATTTTTAATATTTGTTTATATTAATTGTAATGTTTTGCATAACTATATCCATTGGACAATGAAATTGAGTCCACATAATATCTATTTTTTATTAACAGAATTTAGAATTCCATTAATAAACTTTCATAATATCCTGATATTCAGAAGCAGTGAATATATAATTAGAAAAGGATGATCGATATCAAGCTTAATCATTCATCTATTTCATTTATAGCTTCTTGTCTACCATGATACTTGAGAAATTGTTGGTTATATTCTAAATAAACCAACATCTAAATGATGTAAACCATCTGGAATTGTTACACTATATCTGATATGAAATTCGAAACAAATCAAATCGAATTTTAATTGTATTTTGATTTAATTAGTTACATTATCATTATTTTATCAATTAATAATATTATTATGGTAGCCGAAACTACCTTACTTAGTGGGCTGAAATTGCTGAAATTAATTGGCCTAAACTTGGCGAAACTAATTTTAATAGATGAACTAGATAGTTTTTCAACTGTGCAAAAGTCAAAAGGTTCGCTACAAGTCGAAACTAGTTTTGACTTGCGACTTTTGACATAACTTTCAATTTTAGTTTGACTTTCGCCTCCTTCAAAAAAGTTTTGGCGACCAACAATATTTTAAATTGAAAATTAAGCGAATATAACACATATTTGGTCATAGACAAAGAAATCTGCAATGGAACAATAGGTGATGTTGCCAACCTAGATATTAGTCAGAATACTGTCGGGGTTGTTTTTTTGCATTATTTGTGGCGTGGTTGTGCCAAAGGATATTGCCATATTTTTTATCTAGGTGTTCTAATACTTACTAGTGAATAAAAATTTCGGAAATTCATAAATTTGAATTGTTTTTATTTAAAAAGCAACATGTAAATATAAAATTAATGACAATATTACATAATAAAATAATTAATAGAATATGTTGTAAGAACATTGTTTAATAAATAATAATAACTAATAATTAAATTATGCTTCTATACTATAACTTGCAAGAACGGAATCATAGTTAAAAGCTGCTACTTTAGCGGTACCACCAACCATAGCGCCTGCACAGCCTATAATATCCTCAGTTTTTGGATTCGCAACCATAACTAGAATAAGGTATTCTGCAGGTAATGCTGCTGGTGCAGGAACACTCAATTCTTGAGAAAATGGTGTTGTAGGGCTGGCTGGCGCACTAACTATTTCACCTATGATACTCTTAGTTGCAGGATCATAAAAACCAACACCGGTAAGGTCGCCATCGGCGACAGGACGACTTAGTGTTCCAGAAATAGTAAAAGCACTAGTTTGTCCAGCAACGGGAGGATCAGGTATAAATGCGACAGTAAGTTGAGGTGGTGCTGCATCTCCAGCCTTTAAAGCAGGACATTGGACAAATTGAGTCTCTCTTTTAAAAAGTTGATGTGGAATAGCATTTACCATCATGGAGAGCGTAGCAAATAAAAGGAAAGCAAAAATAAACTTCAATCATGGAGAGCGTAGCAAATAAAAGGAAAGCAAAAATAAACTTCAAAATAAAGAATTTTTTTTTTTTCGTTGTTGAGAGCAACGGAAAATTAATTACCATCTATTTCTTTATTTAAAGATTCAATCGTGAAGAAATAATTCATGTAAATATTAGAACACGCACGAATGAATAAATTTTGTAATTTCTTGTGTGTATTGTGATTTTTTTAGTGTTCCCAATGCCATGATTACTTTATTACTATATATAATAATAATAATAAAATATTAGTTTGCCGTGTAACTTCGCATACAAATAAAAAACACGCTAGTTAATTTCAATGTTAGCAAATCAATCAGCGAGCGAGTACAAGATGAAGTGTATGGCGCAGCAATTCTTTTGTAATCGCAAATTATTAATAAGTGAATTAGACAGTCAAAGCTCTCTATAACGAACTTCCGAAACCCGAATTATTCACTATAATGAACTAAGGTGTTGGTCCCGAATTTTTTGTTAATTAATTTTGCTTTGTATAACTAACTTTATTAAATTCTCTAAAATGACAAATTTACATATAAAATGGCGCTCTCTATACCTAATGTAACACAAAGAAAATTTATTACATAATTATTGACAAAAAAATTTTTCCAATAAAAAAAAAAATATTATTATTATTATTATTTTCTTTAACGAAAACAAAATTAATATTAACATTATACAAGCGATAAGAATACAATTGTTTATTAATTGATTGTTTACACATTATGCCTCTTTTGTTAAATCATTAATGAAAATAAAGAAAATAAATTTATTAAATATATAAAATATTCGTATAAGATATTTTGAAATTCAACTAAAAGAAGAACTACTTTGACAATTTTACAAAGAAAGAGTTATGAAGAAAAATCAAAAATATTGAATTTAATTCAAAAGAGCAGTAAAAAATTGAGAATAAAACTTAAAGATAATTTTTATTTTTTAAAAATTACTATTGTTATTTTGTAAACACAAAACTTTAACCTTGTAATCAATAATAATAATAATAATAATAATAAATAATTATATTACGATTACATGAATATAAATGTGATGATTGATCGACACTTTCTCTATAACGAACAAAAGTTCTCGGGACAGGGAGTTCGTTATAGAGAGCTTTGACTGTAGTTCGTAACGATTAATTAAAAAACAATATATAGTTATAATAAATACAGAAATAAATAATTATTAAAATCTATTATAGTAATGGTGACCACTTTTTTTCAAAAATAGTTTCAGCCACCACCGTTATGATCATTATTTAGAAAAAAAGATTAAGTTTATGCATCGATTTCACTAATCTTTTAAAAGTTCTATATTAATAACAATAACAAGTTAATACTTATAAATGAAATAATTTTTAAATTAATGCTAATTCTAACGTGGGACATCTTTAAAATCATCAATTTAACAATCTAGAAATTTTTGGATTGGTGGTGAGATTTTTATATCATCTTTATATATTGAATTCTTAATTTCCTAATTATAGAATATCAGCATATTATGATCCAATGCAATAATAATTATGGTAATGATAAAAAAACATTTACTTTTTTTATAATATTTCCATTGCCTGAAAAGTGTGGAAGCACATTAAATGAATGCAAACAATCAACCCTGGTGATATATTGTAGCAATAATGGATAAGTTAATTAACTTAAACAATTTTATTAAACATTCTAAAAATAAATAAATATTCATCTTTTATATGTCTTAAATAAAACAACATGACTTAGCTATTTAATCATTTTCTTGTATGTGAATGGCATCCATCAAATATTCATTGATGGTCATGATTATTATTCAATACAGTCGAACTCTCGTTTCAACGGATTTTTGGTTTTACCCCTTGATTATATTAATTAAAAAATTCTCGTTTCAACGGATTTTATATTTAAATCGCGTTTCAACGGACAACGGATTTTTTGGTAGGATTTTAGTAACAAGTACTAATCGCGTTACAACGGATTCACGTGATATAGATTTTATAAAAAAAAAATCACTATGTTAAGATTAATTCATTGCTAAATAATAATATGAATAATTCTCACATTACTATTACTAAATAATAATATTAATCAAAATTTTCCATATTTCTAAATAATGATTTTACACAAATAATTAAACACACATTACTAAATAATAATATTAATCAAATTTTTCATATTTCTAAATAATGATTTTACACGAATAATTAAACACACATCACTAAATAATAATATTAATCAAATTTTCCATATTTCTAAATTGATAATAAATAAATATCTTCTAATAATTCTACATAATCAACATTTTCTTTGATTTCTTTAAATTAATAAATCTCTAAATTCTACGAAATTAAAATGTCTCAACAACTATCTTCTTCTCCCCAAAAACGTGAAAAAGCTTTTGAAACTGCTTTTAATTTTCTTGAACAAAATAATATACAACCAGATTATAATGAGTTAAAAGCTTTAAAATCATTAAAAAAAAACAATAAAATCATATAGTATTCAAAATTCAATACAAACAAACATTACTGGTTTTTCAGTAAATAATTGACTATTAATTACCATTTAATTTTTTGTAAATTTTACTGTATTATATCAAGTATTATTATTATATTCAAAATTTACGAAAATTTTATTATTATTAAAATTTTCCTGTTGATCCTGTAGATCATTATCTCGTTTCAACGGATTTAGGTGGTCAGTCCCATAGATCCGTTGAAACGAGGTTTGACTGTATGTTTGATGTTATCATTGACATAACAAACAATTGCATCACCCAAGTAGTAATAACATCAAGGCCATTTAAAATGAAACTTTTAATAAATGCATGTCTACCCAGATCACTGGAATTCACAAAATAATTATTCTTCCTGATTATCAATTATGGTTCCTTATGAATAATAAATCTGACGTTGATCACAGATATCAGATTTAATTAAAATTTTCCTGTCACTAACATGCGCTATGTAATTAGACATCATTCAACACTGTAAACTTTTTTTCACAGAAGAAAGGACTTGAACAAGTTGGAAGGCTTTGGACAAAACTTTCCCCTATCTTCCTCTCAGACCAGGCTTGGCTGTTACCATATAGGCATTGATAACTGGCAAAGATCAGCATTTGTGTGATGATTGCTTTGTGTTATTGCTAGAATAAAGTTGGTGTCTACAAATGGTTCAAAATCCTCCAATTTGGAAGGTTGCAACTTGGGAAGTTGCTGTCTTGGATTTTCCCTGTATTCGGAGTTTTGAGTCCTGGATTGCTGTCTTGTTGGTGGCATGCCTGCTCACCAACAACCATACCCTATTTAAATAACAAGTTCAGTTGGTAAATAAAAATAAAGAGAAACAGAGAATTTATGAAAATGATAAATTTATATATAACATACAAACAGATCTAAACCATTTTATTTTACAGCTTTCACTTTGATGCCAGTGATCATGGTGACTATCACAATAGGAGTGGGCAGAATCAAACTGCCACCTTTATACTTGTAAGATACATGCTCTCATTGAGCTACATTCCTTTAACCTAAGGTGAGTTACGTGGGCAAAAGCCCCCATTTAAAAACAAGTTCAGTTGGTCAAAAGAAACAGAAATTTGGGAAAATAATTAATTTATAATTTAACATACCAAATAAAATTCAAACCATTTTATTTTACAGCCTTCCTCCTAACATCAGAGCACAAATGCAATTTCAGGGCTACCAACCCTGCACTGAATTGCAATTGAAACAAGTTGAAGATTCTTGTTGCTTTGATGGATCTGGATGTTTACATGGCACTACAATTCATCAGCAGAGTTGCAACTTGGTCACAGTGCCATCCTTACCCTAGAGGTAGGATTTTTGCAGGAAATTTTTCAGCCAGCATGCCAGCAGCCTTCTCTGGTCTGAGAAAATTAGTGAAAATGTCATTCACAATTGATGCAGTCTCAATAAATTCCAGAACCACGTCCCCCCTGAAAATTTAACAACATCATTGTATCATCGGAGCACACTAGTCTGATTAACCTTTTGTCACAAGGAATGTGTAAGAATGACTGTAAAGTGTTCAGATAACATGCATGCTTAAATGTCTGCCAATTTCCGATAATCAAACATCTCATATTTAAATTGTTTCTTTTTCAACGGTGTGCTGTCTTGACATCTTGTAATTATATATTTACATTAATATTAATATTGATTACGCAAAGCAAAATACCAATTGTTCATTTGTCACCTTGGACTCAAATAGATTGTTTTCCCAAAAAAAAAATCAATTGTGTCAACAAAAAAAAATCTGTGCAATATTCAACCCTTCAGGACATACTGTCACGAACATATTCTCAAGAACAAGAGCTTTCGAATGATACAAAGACTACAATATTTTAATTAGTATAGTTTTGAAATAAATTGAAAATATATTTTAGACGCAAACTTTTGTCCACCAAGTGTAGATATTACAATCATTGATGATGATGTAAATGTGGGAGGAGAAAGTGATAAAAGTGATGATGAAGATGAAAATGAGGGTGTTGATGAAGATGAAACAATTAGAATAGAAAATAGTGAAGAGTGGTATTGAAAATATATTTAGTTTTCTTTTTTTTATGGAATTTAAAAAAAATAAATATTTTTTTTAAAAAAAAAATGCATTAAATTTGAACGGCCTTATAAATTACACCATTTATTTAGTTTTATTTCATATAAATTAACTTTTACATCACAAAATAAATTTTATCAGAACATCATCTAATTAAATATTTTCATTAAAAAAAAATTAAAAGTAATAGTAATGTCATCTAAAAGATTCCATGGTAGAAAAAATAAAGAATTCGTACCCGAGATTGCTGAGTAAGTGTTTATTAAAAGAATGGCGGTGATGGTTATCACGACTTGTCGTTACTCTAGTTAAATTGAATTGTGTTAATTATTTATATTTATTTACGACTATACCATTTTCAGAAGGATCAAAAAGAAAAAACATATATGATGTTGAAGAAAGTGATGACGAGCATGAAGATTCTGAGGACGATGAATATTCCGAAGATGAAGACGAAAACGTATGGAAAACAGTTAATTTTCGGTATGTTTTATACTGAAACATATTGATATTGAAAGCGTTCATAAAACATACTAATATACGGAAAAAAAATGCTAATAATAAAGAATGCGTAATAAGTTAATATTCCATGACGGAAAAATACTATATTTTCTGTATTAGTATTAGCATGTAAAAACAGGAAACATACGGAAAACAACATTCTGAAAATGTTTTTTGTAAAGTGATTAGTATTAGCGTCGTCACATTTGACATTTTTTCTATTAGGAATCACACTAAATTATACTATTTATTGTATATAATAAAATAACAAAATAACAAATATTTGATAAAACATCATATAATAAAAACCATTAATGTTTTTTACGATAGCAACAACCCTTCACACAGCAATTTACCTATTTATGAGTGGGCAACAATAAATTGGACAGCAATATGTAGAGATGTGCCATTCATAGTAACCGTGATTTTTTTTCACGCCTAGTGCGTATAGTGCGATGGTAGCATAGCGCGCATAGTGCGCATAGTGTATATATATATATCATAGGGAGGGAAATATCATACAAAAAAATAAAATTCATTAAATAGAAATATTCTGTGAAAATTCAAAGACATGCTTCTTTTTTTTATGATAGTTTCGTTTGTTAATAACGTTGTTTTTATATATTGAAATTCAAGGGTGGATCCATAAATCAATTATTTTTGAAACGATGCATTTATTCAATAAGTGGTGTTGCATTATTTATTTTCTTTTTTAACGCAGCTTACATAATATATATAAAATAAAATAAAAATAATAACAACGTTATAGAATTTAACCTCTACCACCTTTTATAACCACCTCGTGCCTTGATAACATCATGGATTCGTTCTGGCATAGAATGGATTAGGTTGGTGCAAGTTTCAACATCAATTCAAACCAAACCTGTTGTATCTTATTCCATTAATCCTCCTTGCCCGAAATTTGCCAGGGAGATACCTGAGGCAACGATCAACTCATTCCATAGATGCTCTATGGCATTAAGGTCCGGGGATTGGGAGCCAATCCAAGATCTTTATTTTATTATTTTTAAGCCATCGTTTTGTTGAATTCACCGCATGCTTATGGTCTCCATCCTGTTGGAATATGACCTCTTTGACATTAAATCCATGATCTTTGATAGTATTCATAAGATCTCCATGAAGTATCTGTTGATGCAATTTGGCATCCATCATGCCATCAATCCTACAAAAGCCACCAACACCCCGAGATGTAAAACAGCCTCATATCATCACCGACCCGTCCCCAAACTTCACTGTAGGCTTAATGGTTCCTCTGGACGGTTCAAATAATATTGCTTCCCATCTGATCCAAAGATCTTAAACTTAGACTCATCGGACCATATAATCTTTGACCAGTCTTCGATAGTACAATCATCAGGAAATTAATTTAGCGTAAACTTGCATAAATCTTACGATGCCGACGTAATATTGTGTAAATCTTACAGTGCCGACGTAAGTTTTACACTTTTTTATTATTAAACTTACAATTGACACGTGTAAAATTTTTTTATATTTTCCGGATGATGTTCATGTTCTTTTGCAAATTCTAACCGACGCTTTCGGTGTTTACTGCTGAGGTAGGGTTTTTTTCTCTTAATTCTTGATACTAAACCATTTGCATGAAGTATATGACGAATGGTAGGCGACGAAATACTAATATTTTCTTTTTCTTCTATAAATTTTGGACCTCTGGAGCAGATGAGCACCTTCGCGAAGTGATGAGATTAACAATTTTATTTTTATTAGTTCATTTATAGTAGATGGTCGACCTGATTTTGGTGCATCTTTGAGGGAGTGTTGTTCACGCCATCTTTTATTAATACGAGAAACTGTTGAGGGGCTAATATTTGTTGACTTTGCTATTTGCCTTGTAGTATGTGGGTCTGGGACACTTTGCCGACAACACGCGGGGTTACATTTAATCTCTACACAATCAAACAAACTAACAAAATGCTAAAATATCACGTCGTGTGTTGTCGGTAAAGTGTCTTGTCTGTAAAGTGGGTGTCGGTAAAGTGTCCGAGTCCGGTAGTGGGTCCATTTTGAAGAGAAAGAAGAATTTGGACTCTTTCTTCCGGAGTTGTATGAGGCTTTTTTGTCTTGGCCTTTTTACTAAAAAGTTGTAACAATGGGCATGGCATGTAAACAAACGCAAAAAAATTTCCTTTCATATAGCACGACTATGAGCCCCTGATTCTTGTATAAACGATCATATATAATGCAACACACGTTTCGTACTGATCACATTTTTATTCAAAGATTGGACATAGAAATAATTATTGAAATTTATATATATATAAATTACATTATTACAAACAAAACTATCAAAAAAAATTACATATATTTCTGAGTTTTCGCAAAATATTTCAATTTAACAAATTTTATTTTTTTGTTGCGTTATTTATGATCGCCACTGTAAATGCGCATATAATAATAAGAAATTAAATGGCATATTTAATTTCTTTTTAGAAATGTTTATTAATAAGTAAATGTCTATAAACAATATATCTAAAACCTTATGCGTAACACACTATGAACGGTACATCTCTAGAAATATGCATAAGTATATTTGCTGCAATATCCTCCGGGACAATAACTACCTGGAGACTGAATGTCAACAACGGTACTGTTTAAAGAAAGAGTAAATCCGGCTTCTGTTATCTCTGTATGATCCTCGAGTGGTACACCGAAAGGTGTTAAAAAGTTAAATGACATAATCACGAAGATGAGGATCATAAAATTTTTCATGATTTTAGGTCTTTTTTTTTAAAAAAATTATTATTACGTGTGGAAAAGTAGACGTAAATGATTTATTAAAAAATATTAATTGATTAATTAATTAATATTAATTTTAATTTGATTTTAATCGTATAATGAAAAAAAAATCAGACAAAGATTTTTCAAATGCACACATTTAAAGACTTGTATAGTGCACGCCACAATAACCCATCAAATAAAAATTGACCAACTTTAAACCTAAAAAGAAAATATTGTGTGCTTATCAAAAATTATTGAGATGATATTTGATAGCTTTTGACTAGTTCTACAAATCTATCGTCGAGGCAATTAAAAAATAATTATTGGTTCAGGAGTTATAAGCTTTTGAAAATCATGTAATTTTTATGTTATACGTATATAAAACTTTACATGTAATTTTGGCCCACCTTAAGTCATACAAAATAGATTTGTAATTCTGGTAAATCACGCGATATAATTCATCCATAAAATTAAAACGTTTTTTTTTTAGTCAATAAATCTTGCATTGAATTTATGAATATAAAATAATCACATTCAAATTTTTTTGTTTAAAATTTCTCTTGAAGGACCTTTGACTTGTTATGCTAGACATAACTTAGCAATTCAAGATGATTTTAAAAACCAAAAACCCTTACTTCAAGAATTAATTGAAGAAAGGGGACATAAAGTCATCTTCTATCCAAAGTTTCACTGTGAGCTTAACTACATTGAAATGTATTTGGGAGCTACTAAATGATATGTTAGACAACATTGTAACTACACATGGGAAGGTCTTCAAGAGAATGTCCCCAATGCTTTTGATTCTATACCACTGAAACAAAATTAGAAAGTATGGTGAGAGCCTCAAGATTTACGGATTGTTACAGGAAAGGATTAACAGTACTACAGGCTGAATATATTGTAAAAAAATATGTCACATAGAAGGATTCCAGACAATGTGATTCAATAAAAAAAAATCAAATTTTTTTTGTGAATTTGAAACATATTGCACAGCATTTGATGGGTTATAGTGGCGTGCACCGTACAACCTGTAATAGTAGAATGATATTTCCATAATAATAATAAACGGTTACAGGAAACAGTCAGCCTTATTACTAAAAAAAAAACAAATTTTTAATTCCACGAATTTGAACATGATACATTTTTGGAGAAATCATGGAATTTTAAATTACAGACCAGATTTTTTACAAGGCAGGATACCTCCTCTCAATTGTTTAAAGTGCTTGATAATATAAATAAATGTCCAACTTATCGAGTTTACCTGTGTAATTGTTATCGGTATTGTAAATTCCAGAATAGACAATAGTGAGATGGATAATTATTTAAATGAAATAGGGAGCCATGAAAACGATAATATTATCATATGCAATTACTATGTTTGTTTAGTTTCATTTAGTTGAATAAAAATTTTTGTTTGTTTTGAATTGAAAAATGATAATCATAATAATAAGAATAAAAACGTTTACCTACTTTTAATAGTGCATGCTTGCCAATGGCTGCTGTCAGTTCAAAAAAATTTGTTACGGCCAATTTTTTATTTTAAAAACTTTCTATACAGTATATCAAAAGTTATAAGGTTTAATCAAATTATTTCAATTGTTTCAAGAGTTATTATGTTCAGTACGCCAGCTAACAATTTAAAAAACACAAATAGTTTCACAAATATATTTTTGATATTGTTACTCGATCGCTGTAATAAGCAATAATAATCAACTCACGAAAAATAATTCTAAATTGTAACAGACCTTTAATTCTCATAAACAAACGAATTTAAATTAATTGTTCACTCTATAAATAACTTGAAAATAATTCTAGATGGAATGTTCGAATTATACATTTAATTAGAACAAATTAAGAGTTCTAGGAGATGATTGAACCTTTTAACAACGTTATAATGTTCTTAACTTCATATCTAATAAATTTCCCTTGTCCTTGTCCTTGTCCTTGTGATTGTCTTCGGATTTTATAAATCTATGAATTCATATTAACCCCGTGCATAATTAATTATCTCTTATTTTATACTTGTCTCTATTTTTTCTATTTTTTTTTTCTTTTAATGTGGTAATATTTAATAAATTCTATTTAGTGAAGTTTGGACACCTGCCAAGAAACGTGGTCAGTATATAGTGTGAAATCTAAAGAAGACATTGTTTGTATTGCTTAGCAAAGGAATTGTTTGACGATGGTGAAAGATGGTTTTGAGAGTAAGGCATAATATAACATTCGCGGAAATTATTGTTACGATTTAGTATAAATAAATCAATACTAGTCAATTAAAGTATACAGAATAGAAGTTTATTACAGAACTAATAAAGACATTATTTGTTATCTGATTTTGTTACAATGAATTTTTTGTTACATCGAATTTATTAATAGAATCGTATTACGTACAACGACACAAAATCAGAACCGGTTTTAATCAGGCAACCGATGATACTAGTGTTGATGATTCTAGTATTGATCCACATCATGCATTCAATGATATTTCCAATATTACATTACCATTTAAAAGATCAAAAACATAAATTTAAATGTCATTATATTCGGAAATAACTATTATCATTAAATACTCATTACTTCAAACAATTGTATTTTTAATATTTGTTTGTATTAATTGTATAACTATCCATTGGACAATGGAATTGAGTCCACATAATATCTATTTTTTATTAACAGAATTTAGAATTCCATTAATAAACTTTCATAATATCCTGATATTCAGAAGCAGTGAATATTTAATTAGAAAAGGATGATCGATATCAAGCTTAATCATTCATCTATTTCATTTATAGCTTCTTGTCTACCATGATACTTGAGAAATTGTTGGTTATATTCTAAATAAACCACATCTAAATGATGTAAACCATCTGGAATTGTTACACTATATACATTAAAATTTCGAATAAAATTAAGATAATCCGTTTCATAAATAAGGTTCGGAATGAATCAATGAAATTCGAAAAAAATCAAATAGAATTTTAGATTTGATTTGGTTTAATTTAATTCAAACTGACTCGAATATATAATTTGATTTGAACTAATTCAAATCTATAGCAATCGTTAGCATTCATTAGTTACATTATCATTATTTTTATCAATTAATAATATTATTATGGTAGCCGAAACTACCTTACTTAGTGGGCCGAAATTGCTGAAATTAATTGGCCTAAACTTGGCGAAACTAATTTTAATAGATGAACTAGAGAGTTTTTCAACTGTGCGAAAGTCAAAAGGTTCGCCACAAGTCGAAACTAGTTTTGACTTGCGACTTTTGACATAACTTTCAATTTTAGTTTGACTTTCGCCTCCTTCAAAAAAGTTTTGGCGACCAACAATATTTTAAATTGAAAATTAAGCGAATATAACACATATTTGGTCATAGACAAAGAAATCTGCAATGGAACAATAGGTGATGTTGCCAACCTAGATATTAGTCAGAATACTGTCGGGGTTGTTTTTTTGCATTATTTGTGGCGTGGTTGTGCCAAAGGATATTGCCATATTTTTTATCTAGGTGTTCTAATACTTACTAGTGAATAAAAATTTCGGAAATTCATAAATTTGAATTGTTTTTATTTAAAAAGCAACATGTAAATATAAAATTAATGACAATATTACATAATAAAATAATTAATAGAATATGTTGTAAGAACATTGTTTAATAAATAATAATAACTAATAATTAAATTATGCTTCTATACTATAACTTGCAAGAACGGAATCATAGTTAAAAGCTGCTACTTTAGCGGTACCACCAACCATAGCGCCTGCACAGCCTATAATATCCTCAGTTTTTGGATTCGCAACCATAACTAGAATAAGGTATTCTGCAGGTAATGCTGCTGGTGCAGGAACACTCAATTCTTGAGAAAATGGTGTTGTAGGGCTGGCTGGCGCACTAACTATTTCACCTATGATACTCTTAGTTGCAGGATCATAAAAACCAACACCGGTAAGGTCGCCATCGGCGACAGGACGACTTAGTGTTCCAGAAATAGTAAAAGCACTAGTTTGTCCAGCAACGGGAGGATCAGGTATAAATGCGACAGTAAGTTGAGGTGGTGCTGCATCTCCAGCCTTTAAAGCAGGACATTGGACAAATTGAGTCTCTCTTTTAAAAAGTTGATGTGGAATAGCATTTACCATCATGGAGAGCGTAGCAAATAAAAGGAAAGCAAAAATAAACTTCATGATTTCTTTTTTTTATTTGTATAAAATTTTATTTGTGAAGATGAGTTTTATTTGTGAGAATATAATTTATTTGTGAGAATAAATTTTATTTGAGAATAAATTTTATTTGTGAGAATAAATTTTATTTGTGAGAATAAAATTATTGATTAGAGTAAATCGAAATTGCTGCCTTTTTTATAAGAAACAAAGTTACCCAGACTAATTATATTTCATATTCACGGAAATAAGTAATTGTGGATTTAAAAAATAAATTTGACATTTCAGGTAAATGAGGGACCGACTACATATATCCTTTTTGATTTTAATCATTAGATTGAATTCAAACTACTTTAAAAAGACAATTTAGAAATAATAAAATAATAAAAACGGTAAGTTGGCAACAGTAATGAAATCTCAAAATAATCATATTAATTAATATGTTGAAAATTATTACGATTTTTGAATAACGTAATAATAACAATTATTATGTTAAAAAAAATTTTTTATCATTTATTGACGGTTTTTGAATAATAAACATTATGTTAAAAAACTGATGATTTTAAATAATAAACTAGATGAATGCTTTATGACAGTGACTTCGTCATTGGTGTTACTTGTTATTTACTGTTTTAAAGTTTCTATTCAAATAAAAGTTACTATTTGAATTATTTGTTGAATTACAAACAGAAATTTTATAAGAAAAATTTTGGCCTTAATATTTTTTTTGTGATACTCCGAATATAATTGTCCGAAGTCCCGTGTAACCTGTCGAAACTCTGCCGATTGATTTCTGGAGGAGTTTTGGCAAGCAACCATAATCACATCCTAAATATATCGCTATAATTTTCTTTTGATATCCTCGATTTTTAACAGTCGAGCTCAAGATTATGGGTTGAAAATACAATATTTAAATGAATTCATTCATAATAAATTTAATTATTTCATTTTGTAAAGGCTACTTCTTTGTTATCTATTTATTATTTGTTTATTTTTTAGTTATTTTTAAGTATGCATGCATGTAGATCGAAATTATATATGGAAATTAATATGTCCGCCAAATTGGTAGTTGAACTTTAATTATTTTAATTTTAATAGTCAGGAATGTATAATAAAACTTTTTAGTAATCAAAAAAAAAAAAAAAAAAGATGAAGGAAACCGTCACCTAATTTTAAAATATTGGTTATAAATTACTTTTCAATAGAGGTTTATTTGATAGTCATGTAGATAGAATTTTGAATTTCAAAATTTTTTATAATCATGCAGATAGAACTTTGAATTTCAAAATTTTTTATAATCATGCAGTTAGAATTTGTTAGAATTTGAATTTAAAATTTTTTTTTTGTTAGGATATCCCTATCAATCTATCTGTTTATCAACTCCACACATTCCATATAGCTTTGATAACGTATTGGTTAATAATATTTTGACGGTCGTGTAACAATTCGGATCCGGAAAAGAAAACGTTTGGGCGTTTGTACAGTATTATAATGTATAATATTTTTTTTTATTAAAGAAGAATGCCTAGTGTACAATTTTATATATATATTATTTGTTTAGTATGAAAAGGCGATATCTCTATCGCAAATACAATTCAACAAGAGCATAAGGCCAAAAGAGAACAGGTCGAAGATATTGTAATTAGTGGTAATAGTGCCTTTCCAATTATTGGAATTAATGTTCAAGATGAGTTGGTTGTGGAAAATGAGACAAGTGAAATAGATGAATTTTCTTTAGAAGATTACGCAAACTACAAAAGAAGAATCTGTGGGATATGCATTTCAATAAATGGTAAGGTTTTTGTCAACAAATAATATTCATCCAGAAATAGATATTGAAGTTAAATGAAATGTACGTAATATGTTTATTGGTGAATTGGAGACGTTATTTTTCTATTATTAGCATTGCCGATGAATGACAAATGATAATAAAATAAAATAAATATTCACTATTACAATAGTTGATTTGCCAGAATTGTTTTGGAGGAAAGTGATTATTATGGTAATAGTAATAATTGCAGAAAACTAAATATTATTATTATTATGTCTAGGAATGTAGTGTTCGGTTCATTTGTTCCGAAAAAAAAAAACATAATTTAGAATAAACTTGAATTTAGTAATAATGAATCATAAAAATTTCGTGTGAATTTAAATGCAAATGTTTATCTTTTTTTATCAATGCAAAAGATTGTTGCCCCATTTTTAAATTTTTAATTTTATTATTAATAAATAAAGTTGCACATATTATTATGTACAATTGAGCGACTATTTTAAATTGAGCATTTTTAAGCATACATGTTCGTATTAGTATGTGTGTTGTTTGTTCTTTAGTTTGGTGTTGTGTCCAACCAACATAGTTTTTTGATTTTGCTTCTCGAGTAGTCAAGAAGCCAATTGTGTAAATACAAATAATAAATTTAGTAACGTTTATTAAATAGATAAACAAGATACACCAAACTTGGATTAAATATCCAAAATTATGGCAGACACTGTCAAGTAAAATAAAATAAATTCAAGATACCAATAACATTAAAAGAACAAAATTTGATGCATTAGTAAAGCATGAAATATTACATCCATCATTAAATCCGAATGAACCTTTCTCTCTACAAAAAAAAGTAACCTTCTGGCTTCATATTTATGTAGTTTTCATGGAGGGGATCTAAAAAACTTAAAGATTCTTGGGTAATGTTATAATGGTTGTCAAGAGTATAGCTTTATCACTTTCCAGGTAAAGTATCGTACTGGTGGTCTTGGTAACATGGATAATGATGGACGGATTTGTGAAATATCAACAATAAATTTCAACCTGTACAAGACATAATACATTATAAAAACAGAAGGACAGCTCATTGTGAATGTCAAGTGTTTTCTTAAAATGGAAAATAAAGTTAACATTTAAAAAAGAAAATGGTTTTCAAATACAAAAATTTACTTGATAATCTAATTAAACAAATCTGTAAAGATTGTGACATTGATCTTGGTGAACGACACATAATCAACTATTCTATGAGAACAATTGTCATAATGCAATTAACAACTTTAGATGTTCCTGCTAATGAAATTTAAGTTCTTATCAAACTATTCCTAAAAATCAGATGCTTAGCAATGTATCGTCTTTAATCCATTCAGAATTATGTAATGAAGAGGGCGATGATTGACAGATAATATTGGGGTTTTTTATAAAGTTTGGTTAATTTTATGGTTTAAGGCAAGTTTACTTTATAAAAATAATAGAACCCTTTTTAGAGAAGTTAAGAGCCAAATATCTGATAATAATGCTTTGAAAAAGTCATTTAAATCCCTTCTGAATGAAAATTTCTCCAAATAACAAAAAACAAAATTTTGTCGATTCAGAATCACCAAGTAAAATTAGATTAGTCAGAAATCATATTGAAATTGATTATAATTAATAGCAATAAATTATTTTAATATGTGAAAGTAATCATTTATGCTTGTTTGTGTCGACAATGATGGTTCATCACTATTGTCATCATTATCATCATCATCATCATCATTATTATTCCGGATTAATTTCTATAATCTCTTTCTCATTTTTTCAAGATCAGATTTTAAATTTACCATATTAAAATAAATGATGATGACGTCGATGATGTTGATTTTGACAAACCCCCACCCGCCGCTATTACTATGAAAATATTGCGACGGAGGTAAGATATTCATTAAAATTTGTTATGTTTAGAATAGCCAGTTGGGGATAACTAAAATTAAACAGAATGTGAAGATATAAAAGAGCTATGCTAGTTTTGTAGGTGTATATTTTGTAACTTATTTAAAATAATTAAAAAATTATATGTAGTCTTACTCAGTTGCGAATTAATTTATTACTAAAAATTATTTGCTAACATCATGATCAATATTCTCACTCTGCAAAATAAAATGAATTAATAATTAATTGATCAATAGTCAATTAACTAATAGTCAATTTTTAAATTTACTCAGCTCATATTTTGCCATCAACAGCACAATCATTTTTTCGCCCAGATGTAATGAGTTATTTTCTGTGCCAAGAAAAGCATTTAATAATGCCCATACAAAACTTTTTGTTGGTCCCATTTACTTTTCCTCTATTACCAGAAAAGGCTTCTCTTGTGATATTTTCAAAGAAAGTCATATCATCATCCTCTTCAATCTCACATAAAGAGTCAAGGGTCTCCTTTGTTGAGTCATTGTCTTTCCACTGTCAATTTAAACTTTTATATTAATAATTTCATCTTTATATTATACAAAATTTAATAAAATATAATTAATATCATATATACCTCTAATATTTGGTTTATTGTTGCATCATGATTGATTTCTTCTAAATTCCGAAATTTTTGAAACAAGCTATATTTAATTTGTCTGATTGCATTACCCCTAGTTGTTCTAAACAATTCTAATGGCTAAGTTTATTAAGAAAAAAAAACTATCAATATTTTTCTAAAAATTTTACAACATTTTTTCTAGAGATAGGTTTAAGGTAAGTACTTACTACACCTCTCAGCTTGTACCAGACTTGTTCCCAATTGTCTTTGTCTTTATACATTCTTACTTCTGGAAAGCAATTTACTAAGACTCTATGAACAAAATTTTCAATATCTACATCTGCAGGATATTTTTTCCTAATAAATAGATCCCTTCTAAATGTCTCTTTAATAATTTTCTATAATAAATAATTGAGGTATTAACAAATTAACATTAATTATCTTAATTATTAAAATAGTTAAAATTTATTATGATTATATTTATACTTTAATGTCTTCTATTACTTGATAAGTGTTATTATTATGATTATTATTATGATTATTATTATAGTTATATCATTGTGGTCTTTTTTGATTTCTTCAATTAAAGATTGGTAAATTTCAAAATATTTAAATTCAAATAAATTGTGCGCATACGTGTAGACTTTATCCTAAACTTTAGTTCATATCTAACTTTTGATTAATGATAATCTGAATAATCTTGGTTAACCAAACAGTAAAGATAAAAATAACGAATATTTGCTACACCAGTTTTTTTTTCTATATATTCAATTGAAAATTAATTGTTACACTGCATAAATTATTGAATTGTTACATTTGATCTGCAACAGTGTGTCCACTCTCATTTACATGAAATGTCAAAATTTTTTTTCGTGATATGAAATATAATTACTCTAGGTAACTTTGTTTCTTATAAAAAGGCAGCGATTTCGATTTAGTCTTATCAATAATTTTATTCTCACAAATAAAATTTATTCTCACAAATAAAATTATATTCTCAAATAAAATTATATTCTCACAAATAAAACCCATCTTCACAAATAAAATTTTTATACAAATAAAAAAAAGAAATCATGAAGTTTATTTTTGCTTTCCTCTTATTTGCTACGCTCTCCATGGTGGTAAATGCTATTCCACATCAACTTCTTAAAAGAGCTCCTTCAATATTTTTTCAATGTCCTGCAATAAAAGCTGGACAAGTAGCACCACCTCAACTTACTGTCGCACTTTCACCTGATCCTCCCGTTCCTGGACAAGTTGATACTTTTAGTATTTCTGGAACACTAAGTCGTCCTGTCGCCAATGGCGACTTTACCGTTGCTGGTTTTTATGATCCTGCAACTAAGAGTATGGTAGGTGATATAAATGCTGCGCCAGCCAGCCCTACAACACCATTTTCTCAAGTATTGAGTGTTAATGTACCAGCAGCATTACCTGCACAATACCTTATTCTAGTTATGGTTGCGAATCCAAAAACTGAGGATATTATAGGCTGTGCAGGCGCTATGGTTGGTGGT